>JAOYMZ010007771.1:0-22161 GCA_025802335.1 Pinguicula primuliflora
ATGCATTTTTGAATCTCTGGTTACTTTGATAGTTGCTGATATGAGCATTGCATGTGTGGTTTTCCTTCCCTGTGGATTTGACCTTTGCTTTATGCACTGTATTATAACTTGATAGTGTATGCTTGCACTCTAGATACATAAACCACCTACCAGGACTTCAAAAGTACAAGGAGCAGAAATGATCATCACTACTAAGTAACCTTTATTTATAATTACTCTAGATACTACAAAGTGTACCTGTTAAGATCCAAAGATGAAACTGAGGATGCTTTTATGAAGTACAAGGCTAAATTAGAAAATCAGTTAGATTGAAAGATAAAATGACTATGATCTGATAGAGGAGGCGAATATGGATCTATACCATTGAAAGAATTCCGTTAGAAGAATGACATCATACATGAGGCAAGTGCACCTCGCACACCTCAACAGAATGGAGTAGCTGAAATAAAGAATAGGACTCTCAAGGACATGATGAATGCTATGTTATTATGCTCTGGACTATCTGATGATATGTTGGGGGAGAGGGTATTGATAGCCTGCCACATACTCAATCGTGTGCCTCATAAAAAATTGGATAAGATCTCATATGAACAGTGGAAGGGTTATGTACCCAATCTGAGTTACTTTCGGATTTGGGGATGTTTGGCAAAAGTTGGGATTCCTAACATTAGGAAAACCACTATTGGATCAAAGACATTTGATTGCGCATTTATTGGATATGCTGGAAATATTGCTGCGTACAGATTCATGGCATTGAGCGATCACACTATTTCAGAATCAGGGGATGCTGAGTTCTCTGAGGATATTTTTCCTTTTAGGAAAGGTGACACACATGAGCCTACTACTAAAAGTGTTCTTGAAGAGACGAGTTCATCGATAGTGGGCTTGAATCTTGCGCCACAGGTTGATGAGATAAGAAGGAGTAAGAGGAAACGAATTGAATCTACATTTGGACCTGACTTCTTCATACCTGGCTGGAGTTGAGACTTCTAACACATCAAAGCGTTTATCAATTATGTGCTTATATGATTGGTGATGACCCTCAGACCTATGCTGAAGCAATTTAATCAGTGGATGCTAGTTTTTGAAAGGAGGCGATCAAGAGTGAGCTTGACTCTCTGATCGACAATGAGACTTGGAAACTAGTGGACTTACCTAGAGGATGCAGGCCTATCACCTGCAAATGGATCTTCAAGAAGAAAATGAGACCTGATGGGTCTATAGAACGATCCAAGGCAAGACTTGTGACGAGAGGATTCACTTAGAAAAAAGGAATTGATTTCTTTGATACTGCCTCTCCTGTGATGAAGGTTGAGACGATTAGAGAATTGATTCCATTGGCTTCTCTGCATAATCTGTTTATTCATCTGATAGATGTTAAGACTGCATTTTTTAATGGAGATCTGGATGAGGAAATCTATATGACCCAACCGGAAGGGTTCATTATTCCTGGACAAGAAGACAAGGTGTTTCAATACATGTTTGTTTCATTCCCAACCTCTTTACTAATCACCATCAGAATACTCTCCCAACATCTTTACTAACCACCTTCAGAATACACTCCCAACATCTTTACTAATCACCATCAGAATACACTCCCAACATCTATGCCCATGTGATGAACATCAATCTTGCTTGATTTCAACACGATCATAATACCCCATCTGACTTATCCCTCATTCATAATATTTTCTTTTGTATCTCATTCAAGGTGGATGTCGACCTTACAATTCGGGACAACAACATTGATAATGCCCAATTGAGAGGATGATGCTATAATTCTCTCACCCGCTGGATGTTTGTTACCATGAATTGTGACTTCGTTGAGACAGAGTATTTCTATCATACACCTACCCAATCAAGGAGTCAGGGGAAGACAGGTGACACTAGTGACGTCCTTTTCTTCCAGCGAGTCGCCACAACAATCCCCGACGGTGCCTTACGCATCGTCGCCCTTATCAACTGCTTTAATTCCACCCACATCATCTTATGTGCTTCACGCACAAGTACTACCTGAGCCTAATCATGAGTTAGGTAGACCGCCCGCTCCGGAACATGACAGCGATATGGTACAATCAGACCTAGTAGGGCAACCTCAAGTGCCTTCCTCGATGGATACTCCGGATCTCCATGTCCTATTACTCTTGTTCGGATTTTGTCTGAGAGGTCTACCCGGGGCATTCCTCGAAAGAAGTTCACACCTGAGCATGATCCAAAGACCAAGAGATACCCTATTGCTGACGTCGTCAAGGAGAGCATGTCTGAGTCGGCTTGTGCGTTTGCTACTATCGTTTATAGGGAGGATGTTCCTCATAGTGAGAAAGAAGCATTGTAGATTCCAGAATGGAGAGAGGCAATGGAAGTAGAAATGAATGCTCTAAAGAAAAGTGAGAAGTGGGAGGTATGTGATTTACCTCCGAGAAAGAGGCATGTCAGTTGTAGATGGGTCTTTACCATCAAAAGGAAGGCTGATGGCACGATTGAGAGGTTCAAAGCTCGTCTGGTTGCAAAGGGGGACACTCAGGCATATGGGGTTGATTACTCAGAGACTTTTTCCCCAGTTACAGTTAGGGTCCTGTTCTCGTTGGCCGTGAATCTTGATTTGCATATTCACCAGTTTGATGTGAAGAATGCATTTTTGCACGGCGACTTATCTGAAGAGGTGTATATGTCTCCTCCACCTGGTTTTTCTACTGAGTTTCATTCCCATGAAGTATGGAGATTACGCAAGGCATTATATGGTTTGAAGTAGTCACCCAGAGCTTGGTTCGGGAGATTTACAATCGTTATGAAGAAGTGTGGGTACATCCAGAGCAATTCCGATTATACTTTATTTCTGAAGCGTCGAGCCCAAGGCATCACTTGCCTTATTATCTATGTTGATGACATGATTATCATATGAGATGATGTTGATGTGATAGACGAATTGAGAAAAAATTTGTTCCGAGAATTTGAGATGAAAGACTTGGGGATGTTGAAGTATTTCTTGGGCATAGAGGTGATGATATCTAAGAAGGGTATTTATATATCTCAGAGGAAGTATGTTCTTGATCTTTTGGCTGAGACAGGGTTGTTAGATTGCAAACCAGTTGACACACCTATGGTGTTTAACCATGGCCTGAAGATAGTAGAGGGAGCTGAACTAGCTGATAAGAGCAGATACCAACACTTGGTGGGAAAATTGATCTATTTGGCACACACACGGCCAGATATCTCATATGCTGTAGGGGTGGTGAGCCAATTTATGCACAACCCTCAGAAGGATCATATGGAGGCAGCTTTCAAAATCTTAAGATACTTGAAAGGATCACCACATACTGGAGCCATGTACTCTAAGAATGGATATTTGGAAGTTGAAGCTTATACCGATCCTGATTGGGTAGGTAGCCCTATGGATTGATGCTCTACTTCGGGATACTTCACCCGTGTTAGAGGTAATCTTGTTACTTGGAGGAGTAAGAAGCAGAATGTAGTGACAAGGTCTAGTGCTGAAGCAGAATTTCGAGGTATAGCCAGAGGAGTGACAGAGGTTCTGTGGCTTGTAAAACTGGTGACTGAGCTTGAATTTCTACCCAAGCACGAATGTCCCTTGATGTGTGACAACAAGGCAACTATCCACATATCCGAGAACCCGGTTCAGCATAATCGAACAAAGCATGTAGAGATTGATCGACATTTCATTAAAGAGAAGATTGAGGAGAAGATTGTGACACTTCTATTTGTGAGATCAGAGGACTAGCTGGCAGATATCTTGATGAAGGCGGTCAATGGTCGGACGTTCCAAAGAGAACTATCCAAGTTAGGCGTCGGATATCCACCACCTAACTTGGGGGGAGTGTTAAGGACAGAATTTGACTAAATCCTTTCCATGTTGTGTGATTCCTAATTTGTAGGGATCATATCCCTTATCGGTAGGGATTCTAGTTGACTCGAAGATCTTGTAAATAGCTCTATATATACTTGTATCATACAAGAAGAAATAACACAACGAAAAAACACAAAGCCTTCCCGTAGAGTAGGCTATTGCCGAACCACGTAAACATCGTGTTCTTTTCAATTCCGCACAAATTTTCGCTTATTAATGCCCAATTGAGAGGATGATGCCTAATTGGGCATTATCAGTGTTGTTTTACCAATCGGGTCCATTTTCTAACACCTTCTACCCCAGAAAGCATTCCCCACAGGTGGCTTGTACTTCAGGAACAAACAAGACATGGGGCTCGTGAAACCAATGGTATTGATGTTATCATCCACAATAACTACATCCTTGGTTTCGAGAAGAAGGTCAACTGATTCTGTCCTTATGGTCTCCGGTTGGTGGACTGGAGAATGAACTGGTTTTGGTGAAAATAGAGCACAACTTTTACACGCCGGACAGTGTAAGATTTACAAAGCTCCTTCCATTCATTCATACGCGAACCTGTGTGTACGGGTGCACAAATTACCCGGACCCGATGGGTTACCCAGACCCGATACCCGCGGGTGTTGGGTATCGAATTCGGGTACTTTTTTAGCTACCCGAAAAAATCGGATTCGGGTTCGGGTAATGGGTATTGGGTACCCGATACCCGGACCCGAACTCGATAGGCAAAATTTTTTTAAAACAATTGGTTTTGGGTCGGGTTACCCGAATCCGACCCGACTTTTTAAGGAAAAAAACGTGTAAATTTCGGGTTCGGGTAACCTGAACCCGAACCCAAAAAAATGAATAAAAAATAAAAAATAAATAAATAATAGAAAATTGGGTACCCGATAGGTTACCCGGTACTCAGCGGGTTCGGGTATCAGGTACCCTAACCCGGGTCGGATATTTTTTTAAATACCCGAACAAATCGGGTTCAGGTCCGGGTAGGACACTACCCGGACCCGAAACCCGATTGTGCAGGCCTACCTGTGTGTTTAGAGGCTTTGCACATATGATTTTCTTTGGGTAAGTATTTTAAACATAAATTTAAATAATTCTAAATTTAATAAAAATATTAATTAATATTATGGCTAATTCGCCGCAAAAAAAAAAATCCTAAATCCTATAAATCCTAAACTTTAAAACCCTAAACATATAAACCCAAACTCAAAAAAAATCAAATTCTAAATTTTATTTAACGGCGACAGTTAATACTACGACGGCTTTACTGCCGAAAAACTAAAATCTTAACTGATGAAACCAAACTATATAAATCCTAAATGTTAATCTTTATTGAAATATGAACATCAATATTACGGTGGTTTTGCCGTCGAGAAACTAAAACTCTACGTGATGAACCCAAACTCTAAAAGTCTTAAATGTTAAACTTTATTTAACAGCGATAATTAATATTACGGCGGCTTCGCCGCTAAAAAACTAAAACTCTAAACTCTATAAACGCTCAAGCTTAAACTCTAATAACTCTATAACCTAATTAAAAATAATGATTAATATTACAGCGACTTCGTCGCCAAAATTTAAACACTAATATAACAAAAACTATAATTTCACATAAATTAATAATTATATCGAAATCGAAAATGGTACCAAGTGATATCTTAAATCTAAATATACGATGCACTGATTATTATGGTGGTGTCCATGTAGACAAATGATAAACCGTTCACCGGATAAATCTGATTATAATAAAAGGAAGAGAGAGAAAATATATTAATAAAATAATATTAAAACAATAAAATTAAAAAAAATCTGCCCAATAGTTTTTGTCCGAAGAAAGATACAAATCATTATATATCCAATTTTTTTTGGTAAGTAAGGTGTATAATTGTATTGAGTGTATTTACAAATGTACATTTGGGTTTGGGCCATTAATTCATCTCATCTAACTACACAGCATTGTGGCTCCCTTATCCATTCATCAAGCCTAATCTCTAGGCCCACTTGTCCATGAATCCGCAGGAATAACCAAGTGTTGAGTTGAACTCCTTCCAACACCGTGTGAATGTTCGGAGCTTCTTGCCTGAATATGGCTCTGTTTCTCATTATCCAGATAGCCCACATCATTGATTGCCACAGTAATGGCCAGATTCGCCGAAACGAGGGAGAGAATTGTCCTCCTTGCGGTAGAACGATGAATGATTGAAGATTTTTCGCTGTGTGCATTTGAGATTTCATCCAGGTAAAGAAGTTTTCCCACAATGCTTTCGAAATTGGGCACAACAGAATCAGGTGAGGAACAGACTCATGCTCAATTTGGCATAATGGACAGGTTATTGTTGCAGACGCCACTCCTCGATGCAACAAGTTATCGGCTGTCGGGGTCCTGTTCTGCAAAGTTCTCTAGTTGAAGGCTCCGATTTTGGATGGCACGAATTTGTTCCAGATCTGAACTAATTGCACGTCAAAATCACTTGGGTCCCATTCTTCACCCATAATAGCATTGTAGACATCTGTAGTGGTATAAACGTTTGATCTCCATATCCAAGTATCTGGATCATTTGTACGGCGAGGAGCATGATCCAGCTTCTGCAGCAGGGAGTTCAGCTGCACCAATTCATCACTAGAGCATTGATGGTTCCAACTCCAGTGCCATCTCCAACACCCCCAGGTATAATCGTAAAATCCTTTCTGAGTAATAATAGCATTCTTGTCTGATGCATTCATGAAGAGGTCAGGGTACTCTACCGAAAAAGGTTTATCATTCAGCCAGTTATCCTGCCAAAATGGGTCATATTTCCATTTCCAATCTTTTTCTCCAATCCAGCTTTGAACCAGTCTGCTTGCAGTAAAAATTTAGATATATCTTGCCACCAGATTGAGTGAAATCTTGAGCTTTGCACGGTAGGATTGGAGAAATCACCATATAGAGAATGTAATACATCCTGCCAAAGATATCCAGTGTTTGCTAAGAGCCTGCAACCCCATTTGCCCAAAAGTGCTAGATTGAATTGCTTCAGTGATTTGAATCCAAGTCCTCCTTTTATCCTAGGGTAGCAGAGCTTTTGCCATTTAATCCAAGATATTTTTCTTGTTCCCCTAGAATTTTGGCTCCATAGGAATTTACTCAAGATGCTCTCCATTTTCTTCAGAACATAAACTGGAGCCTTGTATATTCATAGATAGTATAGGGGGACAGAAGACAGGACAGACTTGATCAGAGTTATACGTCTACCAACAGATATGTACCTCTTTTCCCATCCTTTCAATCTATTTAATAATACCTCAATGACAGGATTCCAAGCACTTACTAATCTAGGATTTATCCCAACTTGAAATCCCCAAGTATTTGAAAGGAATAGATCCTGTTTTGCAGTGTAGGATAGCAGTATGTTCATTCATCTCATCTGCAAGTATATTCACTGACATTAGGCAACTTTTGAAGAAGTTTACCTTAAGTTATAAGCTCGAAGATTCTTAGGATTCTTTTGATGGTAATAATGTCCGCAGTAGAGCCACTCTCAAAGATTATAGTGTCATCAGCAAACTGTTGATGAGTTACTCTAATCTCATCTTCTCCTGCCTTATAACCAGATAGAACATTCAGGTCTGCAGCTCGTGTAAGTAATTCATGAAGCCCTTCCACCGCGATGGCATAGAGCAGAGGTGATAGAGAGTCACCCTGTCTCAACCCTCTGTGTATCTTAAATTCTCTACAAAAGCTCTCATTCACCAGGATGGACATATGCGCAGATTCCACACAACTTCTTATCTAGGACATCCATTTTTCGCAAAAACCTTTAGCCTCCATAATTTGCCAAAGATATTTCCAATTCACACTATCAAAAGCTTTCTGGAAATCCACTTTCAATATAGAACATCTCTTCTTCTTAGCTTTGGCCTCATGCAGAATTTCATTAGTAAGCAGAACACTAATGAATCTATGGTGAATAAAACCAGTTTGATGTGTAGATATAATTCTGGGCAGTATCTTACTCAGTCTTAAGGACAAGACTTTTGAGAGCAACTTGTAAATAGAGCTCACCATAGATATTGGTCTGAAATCAGATATAGAGCTTGGGTTGGTGCATTTAGGAGCTAGAGCCACCATAGTTGCATTCAGGCCTTTAGTTAGCTTACCAGCCAACCAAAAATTGTTGAAGAATTCCAGAATATCACCTTTGAACAGTTGCCAAAATTGCTTTAGGAATTTCAAGTTAAAACCATCTGGGCCCGGACTTTTCTCACTTCCACATTGTTTCATTGCTTCAAAAACCTCTTGGTCAGAGAACTGAAGAATGAGAGCCTCATTCTCTTCTTTAGAGACTTTATTAGATAGGATCCAGTTCATAATAGGTTTATGAACAGGCTCTTCAGAATAGTGTTGTTTGAAACTTTCATGAATAAATTCCTTGACTGCACTTACTTCAGAGGTCCAGCTACTGTCAATTTGAATACCTCTTATAGAGTTTTCTGATCTATTTTTTCTGATGCAAGCATGGAAGAATTTCGTGTTTCCATCTCCTTCCTTAATCCACTTGTTTCTAGATTTCTGGAACATGAGATTGTCTAGCATGCGGTTCAATTTTTTCAATTCCATCTCAACACCATGTCTGCGCAACTTATCAGTCTCGTCCAATGGGGCTGACTCCATTTGAATGTCCAGAGTAGATATCACATTAGAGGCCTCTTTTGTCTGTTGGTTTAGGTCACCAAACACTTCTTTATTCCATCTTCTTAGCTTTTCTTTCAACTGCTTAAATTTCTGCAATAAAATGAAGCTTTTTGTTCCTGTAGCAGCCATTTGGGACCTGGCTTCTTTGTCTAAATTATCAAAGTCCTTATGCTGGAACTATGCATTAAGAACTTTAAATGCATCAGATGACTGTCTGTCAATGGCCATTTGCATCACTTGAGGACATATGTTCAGCCATTGCTCTGACACCAGAAAGCTATCATTTCTGCTTGCACTCTGGCCTCCAGGATGGTAATAGGTAAAGTTTCTGGCTTGCAGCTGCAGATCTACCAAGCCAAAAGCCTCCACGAACTCATTAAACTCCTCCATCTCACTCAAGTTAGGCTGCGATATGCCCAATCTCTCCTCAGGGCTCCTAATTGCATTAAAGTCTCCAGAAACGATCCATATAGCCTCAGGATCCATTTGCAATCTTTGTAAAATACATTGCCACAGCGTTCCTTTACCTTCTATTGTACACGGAGAGTACAAATTCAAAATTTTCGTAGGGATAAGTTCATCTCTAGAAATCCAATCCCCAGATACTTCTAGCAGGTTTCTAGAACTCCATGAGCTAGATTTAGAGAAGCAGTCACTTCGCCAAGAACATAGTAACCCCCCTGATAAACTCTGGATGGTTGGAAATCAAACTCAAAATCAGCATTTCTCCAAATCCTTCTCACAGATTGTCTGGAGATTGCTATCTGTTTGGTTTCTTGCAAGCAAATAAACTGGATGTTGAACTTACTCACCACCTCTCTTATTTCTCTTTTTTTGTGGCCCCCTCCAAGACCTCTTATGTTTAGATTGAGTATCTGCATTAAGAATCAGATAGAACACCCATAATATCACAGTTTGAAGTCTATTCATTGTTCTGCTTGTTCCTCGAATCGATGTTTATCAGAGTCTGGATATGTTCCTCCCGTGTTTCAATCCCCAACATATGAGCTAGCTGAATAGTAGATTGAGCCTCATTTAGAGCATGATCAGGTGTTTCAGTAATGGATTCTGATTCCAGATTTGATGCATAAGCTACTTCCGTTCCTTTTTTCTGTTTCAATTTTTTAGCTAACTTTATATCCTTCCTTTTGCGTCTGGTCACTCTCGCTGCAGCTAGTCTCATTAATTTTGATAATGAGCCTGATCCAACATAGTGAGCTTTATGGGCCGAGGATCTAGATGTCTTTCGACCCAATTTCGAAGTGGTTGTGGGCCTCTTGGGATTTATTGTTTCCAGCGGTCTGGTAGTGCTTGAGATAGTGTCACATTCAATGCGAGATCTCAGGGAAGGTGGAAGTTGAGCTGGGTAGTTCAGGTCGACGATTAGGTTCCCACCTTTCTCGATATTCTGCGCATCACATGGAGATCGAAATAGCCTCATTAATGCGGAACAGGCATCTTCCATTTAAATTTCCTGATTCAGCGGTATCGGAGATTCTGCCGGGAATTTAGATGTGGCCGGAAATATGGAATCTCCGGCTATGATAGGGATTCCGACTGGTTCTTTCTGGGCGTGTGCAGCATTCCTATCAAATCATCCTCGAAGTTCTCCTCCATAACTTCAATTTCATATGCCCTTGCATCAACCACAATATTCTTGATTCCTTCCAATTTTCTGCGAGTTAAGGTTAGAATCTGCATTTTACACCAAAGCAGATTTTTGTGAAGCAGTGTATTTTCATCAATTGTTTGGACACAGCCAAACTGAGAACCTATCCATTTTAGACTCCTTTCGTTCCAGCAAACAAAAGGAACCCCTTTCAGTCGAATCCAGACTTTCCTTAGCATGATTTCTGCATCAGGCTCCCAAAGTTTAGCATTCTTGAACAGCATATTCTGGGGCTAATTGCCTAGTTCCAGCAGTCTCGTCTTTTGCGGCTTGCTCAGACCTCTAATCAATGCTTTATCCCCCGCAACCAGGTTTAACGAAAAATTAGAGAATCCTGATAACTTTATTTTATGCTCGATCTCCTGGGTATCTCAATCTTTTAGTACAACTATTATAGCATCCTCTACCCGGGCACGATCTTCAGGATTAGTTTTAAGTTCCTTCATGTCATTTGTTGAGGCTTTTGGGATAGGGAGACAAAACTGATTCACGGTGTCTGCATAGGATATTGCAGTACAAATGGATGGTTGGATAATCTCCTTCTGCACACCCTGAGTAGAAATAGGAATTTTCTCTTTCAACTTGACTTGTTGAGTTTGCGATTCTGTCTTGAATCTAGATACATTAACCTGCAGTTTGTATCCTGACAGGACTCTCTTGTTCAATTGCTCCACCAGAGCTGCAGGATCTGAGGTTAGTTCATAGCGAGCAAAATCAAATCTCTTACCATTGAGGCTAAGACGGTTAGAGATAAATATATCAAAGATGTTGCCATGTTCTTTGAATATTCCAGCCAAGCGTCCAATGCCCCAGTGATGCGGAAAGTTGGTGAAATATAGTGTGGTAAGGTTGTTCCTCATTTCCTTGATTCGTTCTAGGCGGTTAGCTCCCCACTTTTTTGCTGACCAAGTTTGAATGCGCGTAACAGGGCCGAGGCGTTCGCGTACATTCCTCGTCCGAGTAACAACGGTCCATGGTTCTCCTCCATCATCAACTTTCGTCCCAGAAGTTTGGCCGACTTCATGCTGGACCATGGCAGTGTGCTCTCCATCCTTCAATGTTTGAATGGCTTCAGCGGTTGGTTGGGCTCCGATTGCTTCTCCAGCTGCTTCTCCTGTTGTCGCCATTCTCCCAAAGGCTTCTTTTTTTGTTTTATTATATATCCAATTAAACGTGTCTGAGCGATCCATACTAGTGTGGTAATTATAATGAGTGATGCTACATGTCCCAACACTTTGTCCCTAATTCATCCCTACATGTAGTTTAATTAAGAATTTTGCAAGTTTAGTCTATCATTTAAATGTCATTAAGAATTCTGTATGTTAAATAACTAATCTTTTATTTTTGTAGGGATGAATTAGGTACAAAGTGTTGGGACAAAATATATGACGTGGATTAATAATGCCACTTCTTTATTTGACTTATCTCAAAAGCCACACCATCAAAGGAATCTTTCCCATTTTCTCAGAAAAATATATGGGGATAACATATTTTGGCGCACGAGTAAGACTAACGGGTGGGAGAAATCCTACCTTTCTTTTGGCAGTCTGAAAACTGTCCCCTCAACAATATCATGTTACTATTTATCTATCTATATTCAAAGCTGCTGAGGGAGTTCTGGCCAGAATGAGAAGCTTAATGAGAATTTTGGTGGGGGAAAAAGTAGAAGGGAAAAGAAAAATTACCTAGGTTTCTTGGGCTAAGATCATATATCCAAAGGATGGCGGAGGCCTAGGAGTTCGAGACCTATCCAGATTTAATGAGGCACTAATGGCCAAATGAGCTTATCGTATTCTAACTGAAGAACACACCCCTTGGCTGGAATTGATAGGCTCAAGGTACGACCACACAGATAGCAGGAGATATCTCCAGCAAACTACTAATCCAAAAGCATCTGCTTTCTGGAAAAGTGTGACTGGTACTCTGTCGCATGAATGGTTTGGAAATCTCACTCGTAGGCAGTCTAAAGATGGACGTACTACTTATTTCTGGACAGATAATTGGCAGGGGAACTCAAGCTTTGAATACAGATTTCCTAATCTCTATCGAGCAGCTGCTGATAAAGACACAACAGTTCATGCTAAAAGAATCTATTATAATGAAACTGACTGGACCTGGAACTGGTTCTGGAGTGGAATATGCAGTGACCAGGAAATTCAGGAATTTGCAAGCCTGCTCCAGCTGCTCATCACAACACCTCCGCCATTCGATGACAAAGACTCCTGGATTTGGCTCGGATCGCATTCTGGAAATATAGCACAAGAGAGATGTATCAGAAGTTAATGCAGCAACACTGGTCGCTGAGCCTAGCAGATGCTAATGCAAATGTGGTCTGGAATCGCTTGATTCCGTTAAAGATTTGTGCATTTATGTGGAAGCTAGTACAGAATTGCTTACCTACTCGGGATAATCTAGCTGCGAGGGGCATCCAACTTCAGGATTCGTCTTGCCTTCTATGCTCCACGGTCCCTGAAACAGCAATGCACCAATTTTTACATTGTCCAGAAACAAGAAGAGTAAAGTACCTAATTGAGCAGTGACTGGCTGAATCGTTCCAAAATGCAACGACGCTAATGGAACTAATGAATTCAAATGCGGCAAGCAGCAGCTGGAAGGGGGCTATATGGAATGCCCTTACTCAACTTACCGTTTGGAAAATCTGGAAATGACGAAATGAAGTCCTCTTCAATGCTAATCCGACCCCGATACATGGAGTCTTCGAAGGAATCCAGCATCAACTCTGGCAAATGCTCAAAGCAAGAGGGATGATTCATACTTTCGCCGATTTTGCGGGATGGTGTCTGAATCCGATTATGTGTGGCAAGCTCGATTAGTTGGGGAGAAGAGAAGACGAGCCCTAGATAGAAATTGGGAATTGATATGAGCAAATGTAAGGGCATGAGCGAAAATGCTGCTCAAACTGTACAAATTTGTAAAATGAAAACAACATTTACTTACCAAAAAAAATATTTTGGTGCAGTAGTCTTAATTTTAAATAGTGTATGACGTTCGATTAGGATAATGCTTATGCCTTGGCATTCCTCTTGGTCCCTGCCTAGATGTTGTCTAAGTGGATGCTTAATTCATTGAAAAATGCTATTTGCATACCATAATTTGACATACTTACTAAATACATACATGTGTAAACAACCACCACCACAATTTTAATGTTGATATTTATTCACTTTCTTTTAATTGTGGTTTTGATTGTTGCCACATAGGTGTGTTTAGTATGTGTGTCAAATAATGGTGTACACATAGCAGTACTCTATGTCATTTATACGGGCACATAAACCGCTTAGGTACTGGACGACTTCATGACCAATATGAACTGGTTAACATTTTTCAGAACAATTGTTAGAGTCTGTTTACTGCAAACTTATATATCAGCATTTGATTTGGATTACGAGCGTTACTAATATCAACATCACATGACACATTTTATCGTTTGATGTTGATTGAGATAGTTAAGATTTCTCATATTTACTTTTAAATTGATTACGCTAGATTAAATAGTTAAATGATGAGTAAATGACTGAAATACACCTCATGTGACTGAACTTCAAACATCCATAACAACACCTCATCCGAAACTAAGCAAGTAAACATGCTGGTGATTAACACGGATTAATATCACAAATATCACACTCAGAAACAAATCATGTCATCTATGATATACACGAGAGAAAAAAACAAATGTTATACACTAGGAAAAACAAACTGTTGGTGTTACACTCGAAAAACAAGCCCACAATAAAAGAACAAGAATGTTATATACTCAAAAATCAAGACTTAATAAATGGTTCAACACACAGGAACAAGGTACAAGTTCATTCATTGTGTCAAGCACCAACATATCTTGAGAACATGGAAGTAGCCATTTGATCCCTCTTGTCCGTCCATTCAGGAGACTGTTACAAGTTCACAATCCATTCTGGAGATTGGCTACCCTTAGCTTCAATATGACCTTGTGTATATTGTTCTTCAATTCGTCCTCTAGAATATCATAAGGTTCATTTTCCTTAAGAAAGTTGTGTAGAATAGCACAACTTTAGATCACTTGGATTTGACACCTTATGTGGTTGTACATAGGCACCTTCAAGACTGCCCAGCGATGCTTTAGGATGCCGAACATGCGCTCAATTATATTTCTTGCCGTAGAGTGCTTCAAATTGAAGTACTCTTTGACATTTTGTGGAGCTCTATTCCTGGTGGCCCATTCCTTCAGATGGTATCGTGTACGACGATATGGGACTAAAAAACCTTCACGATTCATGTAGTCATTATCCGCAAGGTAGTATGTGTCTTCAAAACATGACATGCAAATACAAAAATGAATGGAATTCTTGAGTGACCAAATTTGTTAATAAAGGAATGAAGGTTATACATTGCGGGTGTAAATAAAGGAAAGAAGGTTGTACCTTGAGGGAACCTGCAGTCCATTAGTACGCCGCAATGTATCTTTTAACACACGTGCATCAGTAGCCGATCCCTCTCATTCTGTGAGGATGTAGATAAATCGATCTTCACGGTCACATACACCTATCACATTGACAACCACTTGTCCTTTCCTCGTCTTGAACTGAGGTATCAATTTATTAGAAACACGAACGGTGACATATGTCCCATCAAGAGCCCCCAAACAACTCTGCATGATTTAACCATAAGCTAGGATATGCACATAAGCACTAACTATATCAACATTTGGTTAAGCATGACTAATAAAGTCCTATTTATCGAAAACATACCCGAACGCTTATCCGTAGAATTCTCTGGTATGGGAACAGGTTGAACTAATAGTTTCAGTTTGACTACCGCACTTAAGATCTCATGAAAATATTTAAATTTTGTACGGGTTGACTTCTGAAAATCTTACCTAACGGTTCTAAACTTATGGTTGTGACTTACTACTTTGAGGAATATAGTAATTTTTTCTTCTACACTAACATAATGTCATCACAAACCATCTGCCCAACACGAAGAACAGTGCAAAGACGATTGAAAGCATCCCTAGTCATTCTCAGATTGTCAAAACAATCTATATCGTTACCCAAAGTCAACTTGTTTAAATATTCTACTTGTTTAGGCAAACGTTGAATTACGCTATACCTAATTCAACTTGACTCGTTTATTTTCAACACAAAGCAAATGAGTTCAACGAAGGGTCATTCAACATTGCAGGTTCCCAACCGCATCTCATTGAATGTGGGGACCTCCTCCACCTATCTGTCATTAATGAGTCAACTGCCATTATTGAGAGGAACAAGATGGTCATTGATTTGGCGCAAGGTGGGCAGGGAAGTGAATGTAGGCCCACAACAGGATAAGAGAATCATATTATTTTCAACGCAATGGGCCGTAGGATAGAAGATATGGAGGAGAATAAGGCCCATGAACGAATTAAAGGCCCGATGGGCAGAACGAATTCGAGATCCGTGGCAAAGAATAATCCAACAGAGAGAACATAGGCAAAATCTCCGGTAAGGCGCACCCCTTTTTCTGGACCAATGGTGCAAACGAGATCTATCAAGCAAAATTATCGCAAAAAATAAAGGAAAAGGAAGCCCCGGAGGCCAGATCGGAAAAATTGAGGTAGAAAAGGGCCCAATTGCAGATACGACAACTTCAAGAGGTCGAGAGGGAAAGACTGTCTGAACAGGAAAAGCTCTTTGACGAAACATACGAAGAGATCGTATCTGACCTTAAGACACCCAAACAAGTGAAATAGTACAAGCAAGCCCGGGTAGAAATACTAAAAACGAATCTGTCTCACCTTAAAACATTAGAACGGAACTTAGATGAAAATGATTGAGACCTATTGAAATTGCGATGCGGGGCACGGCCCAAAATGCATTGTAAACTGTAAATTTTTCCGAAAAATACAAAATCTTACTTACCCAAAAAAAAGCTATACCTAATTCCATGAGGACGACACACTCGTTTAGAATGACATACTTCATCTTCTTATTCATCTACATAATCGAGTGAATCTAATATTGCAGACACAACCAACACAGATTGAAGTTCTTTTTGTTTCGCAGACATCTGGACATTGTTGAACAAAAAATCAAGAACACGAACAAACGTACAAGAATTCAAGACCTACTATTCAAAAAAACATTATACATGAACCAATTTAATGCCCAGAACGAACGAATTAAGTTAAATATTATACACGAATGAATTCAGTAACACATTATAAACGAACAATTAAATCCGAAAACTGCCACTTATGGGGAATCCATATCTGCGCATAATTAAATGCTTAAAAAAGGAATTGAAACATACCCAAATATCCTAACCGTGTATATTTGAGGTAAAATTCATGAAATCGTCGTGAACGAAGATGAATTCGCAAAGAGGAACAATCTAGTGTTCCAAGTTTGTAAAATCGGATGTTAGGAATTGGGAATTTTAGAAGAAGGATTTTGAATTTATAGTAGTGCAATATGTAATTTAGATGAAGTTCAAAGGGTATTTACGTCCTTTTACGGTTTAGTCAGCAGGTAAGTAAACCAATCACACTAGAAAATGAGAATTAGAATAGCGCTACAAATCAAAGATTTGCGAGTTGTACCTTACGTATCGCTCGTAATCAGTTTTGTATTAAACAAGTTTCTGCGTTTGATTACGATCGTTAAAAATTACGAAAATGACCGTAATAAAAAATAGTGAATCCAAAGGGAGAACCATATATTTAGTTACATGAATTAAAATTTGTTGCCGTAATGAACAACTTTTCATAGCCAGAGTCTTTGTTACCTTGCCAACAACAGTTCTTGAAAAGGTCAAGAGCAGAAATGGTCTGATGATACTCTGTGGTTTCATATGTTCTGCATAACCATCCATCTCTTTTTTTTGGTAAGTCATAACCATCCATCTCTAATATCCATCACAAACATCTCCATAATTAATACGAACAGCCGATACCCTATGGTACAAACAATGATAATCTCTACTCATGAGATGATTCACAAAATTCGTTAGGCAAGTAGGCGTGTCTCTTCTGTTTTGTTACTGAGTTACAAATAACAATGTCATCCACAGATTATCGAAGACGTGGATTGCTGGTTCTTCCAAAAGACTAGCCGATGCTCAGACGAGAATCCAGAAATCTTACGTTGGTCTGGCGCCTTGGGACACCTATCTCGCAAGCATTAACCCGAGCAGCAAACCGGAGTGAGCACAGAGATTCACTCACAGATGAAGCATCCGGAGAAACGTTGACGAACATCAATGTCTTGGAATCTCCACCTAAGCAAGGCTGGAGATGTTTGCAGCAACGATCAGTTTCGTATAAATAAATCCTAAAGCTCCTAAAGAGTGGCATGCTGACATAGTATTGCGCAGAACAATTACC
This sequence comes from Pinguicula primuliflora, assembly GCA_025802335.1. Lineage (NCBI taxonomy): Eukaryota > Viridiplantae > Streptophyta > Magnoliopsida > Lamiales > Lentibulariaceae > Pinguicula > Pinguicula primuliflora. Next base: position 17,567 of record JAOYMZ010007771.1, read on the forward strand.
TGGAGAAGATAGGTTAGCTTGGAATTTCGATAAGGCACGTGCTCTTCCTTCTTCGCCAAGGCAAATATGACATCACTCAGAGATGATAAACTCTTATTGATTGCCTGAATAATCAACGTCCAGAGATAAAAACAAGTTAAGAAAAGCTAACTTTTGGCACTAATAAAAGAGGGAAATCATTTACCTACCTGAGTTTCTTTCAAACGATCCCCTGTGGAGCCACTCTTAGATAAACGCTCGCTACCAGCAAGGTCTATTAGATTTAGAACACCTTGTACTTGTTGACCAGTGCTCTAATATCACAACAAAAGCAAAATGAAGTATTTATACTCAACACCAGCAGTCTGACCACAATGAAGTAATAAGATATCACAAAGTACCCCACTGAAACCTTAAAATGAAAGAAGTAACAAGATATCACTTAGTACCTCATTGAAACCAACGATTCTCAGTGTGAATACAAAATGGCTCCTTGATGATTGCTCATTCATTAGAGTTTTCCCTATGGATCTACATATAATTCATAAAAAAAAACCACAAAGTGAGACAATTTTATAGTTATGTATTGGATTTTAAACAAAATACAAACCGCGTTTGCAACATGAAGGAATCGAATAGTTGGTTTCTTTCACAACGATGAATCTCGAAATTTAGCTGAACAATAATCACGGGAAAAATGCGTGTTGTCCCATTACCTGCTCTGTGCTGCTCGCTCTAAAAGATAAGAAACCTCCTTGCTGCTGCGAACATCCACAATTGTAAGATCAGAAACGTGTGTGTTTCCATTCACATCATGTTTAATTGCATATTGTTTTCCACCATTCTCAACTCGCAAAGCTTCGGAGCCAGGCTTGTTTGATACTAATAGGTCACGGATTGTTTCATTATATATTTCAAGCATTGAGACCTGAAACATTAATTCTCGTGAATATGTGAAGTCAAACACAAATTATGTTTAACAGAGAATACATTCCATGATCTTTGCTTGCCTGCATTTCATATTTCCAGCCCTGTGACTGAAGGAGTTGCCTGGTCTCAAACACTTGCTCTAGTGAACGAGGAATCAAACCTTTTTTATCAGATGATCCGGGATTGCCCATCATGGTATATGTCTTACCAGAACCCGTTTGTCCATAAGCAAAGATGCAGACCTGAGATAAAGTATTGGCGGATTTAATACAGTTATCCAGTGAGGAAATATTTTTTTTTGAGGAAATATTATATTATACGTAAGTGAAAAAGAAAAGTGTCACGGAAAAAAATTTTGTGCCCGTTTTCTTTTAGATCTACCGGAAGCAAGAAATAGTTGACTAGCAGCTTCTAATCCTTCTATTAAGAGTTTGACGAAGTTAATAGTCAACAGGTAATACAACTCTGGAGTGCGGGCACTATCGCAAATCAAAATCAGCGAGATATTTCATGCATAACTCAACATGCATTTACAAAATCAACAAGAACTTGTGCAATTTGAATGCAACATAATGGAATTCTGTAGTCAATCTTATTACCTTATAACCATCAAGGGCACTCTGAACAAGCTGCGATATTTCTACAAAAACATCTTCTTGGGAAGTCTCGGGAATGAATACCTTGTCAAAGGTGAAAGAAAGCTTTTGCCCTGGGGAGAATTACAAGTTACAAAATATTTTTCGAAGGGGAACGTTCATAATAACTATACATCCCATGCTTGGATTCTGAGTCATACACCAAAAAACATACCGTTTTGTGTCAAATCAATGCCTCTGCCGACTGCTTCGGTTGATGTTGGGAATGCGATCATTTTTGCGTCAACCTCAGGCCCATCATCGGACAAAAAGGGCCTCACTCTACAAAACACACGTATATTCCCTTTCAATTCCTGTAGGAAAAGAAGATTCTAATGAAAATAATAATAATATCATGGGAAAGATGCTCTTATAATCTATAGATGCAGTACTAAGAAAAAAGAAAACTTGGATAAAGAAATTAAGTATTTGAAATTAAGTACCAGGATGGTGTTGTGTAATTTTTTTCTAAGTTTCTCCCCTTCAACAATTTTCAGTTCTGAGTCAGCCAGACGATTCTGCAACTCAAGGATCATGGACTTCTGTGCTGCAAATTCAGATCTTGTCTCCGTTGCAGACATGTCAGACATCTAAGAGGAGAGTACGCTAAAATTAAACAGCAGATCCTTTCACTCTGAACAAAAACGTGATAGATAGTGAGTCAGAATCCAACCTTTAGTCTCTTTTCTGCAAAAGCCAGCTGATCCTGTAAACTTCTAATTTGTTGGCACTGAGACGAGCATTTTGACTGTAAAATCAAATAAAAGGCAGTCAGAAAGGTATCCAGATTTTCCATTAAGAACAAATTCTTGAAAACATACCTGCAATTCATTTGTTTCGACAATCAGATCATCTAACTGAACACTTGTATTTTCAGTATATTCTTTGAACTTTATGACTTCAGACGTTAGTGTTTGGACTTGTACCATCAGGCGATCACGCTCATCTCGTACTTGTCGTAGATCACCTCTTAAGCTTGTAGCCTCACCACTCAATGTTTCCTTTTGTTTAAGGACCTCATCTTGCACAGCCTGAAAGTTCAAGTATTAGCTTTTGTTATTTATGGTTAGGCGAATAATGGATTTGCATCTCCTCTGGCAATCCCAGCTACAAGATAATGAAATAAGTTATGACCTTTCCGCTGGATGCAAAACCAAATAAACTTACTCTTGAAGACGAAAGTTGTTCCTGCAAAGAAGTATAATGGCCTTTCAAAGTACTAAGGTTCTCGATGACTGCAGCCTTCTCTTTATCTATGCGCATCAATACCTCATTGGTTGCATTGAGGTCTGACTGAAGTTTGCTATTATATTGTTGTAAGCTTGTGTTATACTCCTGCAGCCTCTTGTACATGTCGTTAAGAGATTGTATCTGAAAAGGTAAATAGTGCACGCATTAAAACAATTGAACCTATGAATTTTATATAAATGATTGGAACATGCCTTTGAAACCGAACAAAATTTTCCAAATACCTTCTCATTGCTACAAGCATTTTCCTGTTGAGCTCTTTGTAGCTCTTCAGAAGTAGAAGCTTGCAATCTCTCGGCTTCAAGTCTAGACTCTTTCTCTCTTGCCAATGAATCCAATGCTTCCTGTTTTTGGATAATAATTAAGTGCGGGTAAAGCAGATGCTAGAATCGAAACTCACCATATAATGCGCCATAGGTCTCATACCAATTTAAGGAGTTCCTCTTTTCCATGCTTTTCATGCATTGCGTCTAAGTTTCTCCTTAATTCCAAAACAATCAAATTATACTCTTCTTCTTTTGCCCTCATCAGTATTTCTGCAACAATTTATTCATTAAAGATGTGCTATTCCAGAATGGTCCAGTAACCAACAAAGAGTTAGTAACCCAAAAAAATGAACAAAGTTTACCCATTTGGTTGCATTTCTTTTCTGCTGAATCCAACAAATTTTTCAGTTTATCCTGCTCTTCGAGACAATCCCCTTCAAGCTTTTGAAACCACTTAACACACTGCTTAAGTCTTTTGATGCAATCGATCATTTGGTCACTTTGTTCCTTAAATTTAAAAAAAGTGCACTGACTCAGATTTTTTCAGTAAATTTATTTTCAATGACAAAACTTTCAAAATTCCAAATGAACAAAGACAAATAGCAATCACTCTCACTTACCTTAAAGCTACACTTTTTCTTAATTCTCAATTTCAGTAATGCCTCTACATCCTCTTTGGTGAGCTCAATAACTCCACAGTCGGATTCACGATTGCTCGGCGGCCCATTAATTAATGGTAGATCTTGACTCCCATTTACTACTGAAAATGCCGATCGGGTTTGTGTGGCCATTTTTGTGCCTCCAATCCGTCGCCTCTTATCCAATGTATCATCAGCATTAGACTTATTCTGCATAACCAGTAAAAAACCCAATTAGAACAATAAGGAGATACATCAAAATTCACACCCAACAACACCCATAAATAAATATCAGTATTTATTTCAGACGTCGGAAACTGAATTAGTAAAAGAGGAACTAACGCGTGAAGGGCTAGAAGGAGGCTTGTTCTGATTCTTGGAAAACATTTGAAATGAAGATCCTGTGCTCGAGTACAGACAGGGAGATTAAGGTTGGAGAGACAGGTAGTATGAAGGGAGCTTGAGAATCCCTGTTGATTGCAATGGAAGCAAAACCAAGGGCAGAGGTTGCTTTGAATGCCAGTAATCAGGGAACAGCACAACGCAAAATCATGTAAAGCGAAAGGGCTTCATTCCTTTATTCCTAATCGATCGGGTAGAATATAGTTTTCAATAGAACGAATGATCAGGTCATGTAATTTGGGGAAAAATCATAGAAGAAGGGTTAGGTTTTGGCAGAGATTGTGAGTGCTGAGCGAAACTGAGGGGGTCGCCTTTTTCGAATTTTTTTGAATAGCAAAAGGGTGAGATGGAGAGAGTTTTCGCCGGATAGATCCGTTGTAAATGCAACTTGACTATTTCGTCCCCCATGGGCATTGGTAGGGGTGTCCAAAAATGCCCGGCGGCACCGGTACGTAAATTTGGTACCGGTTAATAACCGGTACCGGTACCCGTAGAAC
>JAOYMZ010007782.1:0-22161 GCA_025802335.1 Pinguicula primuliflora
TTGAAGGCTTCCACCTTTGCATCCAATGAGAACTTCTTCCTCCTCTCCATTTTAGCTTGGCTCTTTATCTTTATTTTATTTTCTTTATGTCCTAGTTAGCTTGTTTATGGTTTTTGGGCACTTAGCCTTTGAACTTGTTTTGTAAAACTTGATTGTGTTTTCCATAAAATCTATTTGGAGTTTCATTGATGTTTGGTGGATTGGTTGGATGATTAACTTCCTAAGGTTGACTATAGGAGCGTGAGTTAGGGTAAAACCTACTTAATAGCTACTTAGTTATAGGGGATTAAATGTTCAAGTGATCTAAGGCTAGAAATAGACTCACCATTCAATTTGAAAGCTACATTGGATTAGGAGCATGTTTAGGTGATCAATCAAGGGATTGGATTAATGTCTTCAACCATATCTAGCTTAATAAATCTAGTTGTTATTTTCATCTTCTTCAATTTCCTTATTGTTATTGTTTTCCTAATAAATCTATTCTATTATTTTTATTCTTCACTAACCTACTGTTTTGTCTTAAAATTGGCCATTCACTTGCTATATCAACTTTCGGCCAGTAAGATAGTGTGGTTGTCACTTGAGTGGGTAATCCATTGATGCCATCACCAAGTTGACTCACCAATAAAAACATTTGCACTTAAATTTATGATTGGCCGTTTGTGAAACTTAAGAGTTGCGGCCGGTAGTGTAAGATAGGGACAAAAGCCTCCAATATTTATTTTGTCCCATGCCGACATTATAATTGTAATACACGGCCGGACAACTTTTGATTTAAATTGAGCGGATTGGTCAAATATTTAGGACAATGATTAGTGGGTTAGTTAGGTTAGTTTTTAGTTAAGTTAGTTATTAGGTTAATTTGTTTAATTAATTAGTTTGTTTTTAAATTCAAATAAAATCAACTCCAAAACGATTATTTTTATAAATAGAGTTCGGCACTTAAATGTTCTACTTGTCACTCATCCCACCCCAAATCCTTCGAGATCGACCCTGGACTTCTTTACTCTCTATACGAGTCTAGAGTTGTCTTGGTATTATAAATTTAATTGCGATATAATTTGTGACACTTGCGAAATCCACATCATCTACGGTGTTGTCAGACTTTGGAATTTTTTTAGAGGGTAGATGACGAAAACAGGAAGGATTCCTGCTCCGATGAATCTGATGAAACCTGCCTAAATTTAGGTATTTTTTCTGGCAGACATTGCCGTAAAACACGGTAAAAAATATGGCCAAAGATTATGAGAGTGTCGTCCTCTCTCCAGCTATCATCCTATCTACCAGAGTCATTTTCTGATTGTCGGTTACAATTTTTGATGAGTTGTTGCACTTTCCGGTGGATTTCTACAATCTCCGTCAATTATTCATTCCCGGCGCATGCTACTGTTGCGAGGTTCTATCGTAAGTCTTCATGCTTCAATTGTTGGTTTCTGGTACAGTCGTCTCCAGCCATGGCATATTCTGGCATCTATGCCTTTGTTGCAAATATTTGAGTCAATGTCATTTCCGTATTTATAGGATTTAGTTGCTTAGTTGGTCAGGTCTGTTGTCTGCTTTGAATGAGTCTTAAGTCAGTTATGAGTTTGTTAAACATGGTAGATGTAGTGGACTGAGTCTGTACCTAAGGCTATATATAGCCAAGAGTTTCTTTCAATGAGGTAGATTATTCCCTCATTCCTTCAAAGCATCTCTTATACTGTCTAACAATCTGGTATCAGAGCACAGGCTGTTGAGGATTGAGAAAAGTTGCGATCTTTGAATAATCAAAATGAGTAATGATAAGCAATTTCTTAAACCTGCCACCACTCGGTTTGATGATTGCTATAACCATTGGAGCATGTTAATGGAGAATCTGCTGAGGAGTAAGGGATATTGGAGTCTCGTAGAAACTAGTTATGAGGAACCAAAAGCTGGAGTCATACGGACGGAACAACAATAAAAGCAGTTGGATGATCTGCGAACCAAAGATCTCGAGGTGAAAAATTATTTGTTTTAAGCTATTGACAGAACTCTTATTGAACAAATTCTGGAGAAACGCATCTCCAAACAAATCTGGGCCTCTCGGATGAAGAAGAAAATGTAACCTTATTTTCTAGCATTGATCCCACGAGTTATGCTGAAGCTGTGCAACATGCTCACTGGAAAAAGGCCATGGACACTGAAATCTAGTCCATTGAGAAAAACGACACTTGGTCTCATACTTATTTACCGAGCGATACAACACCAATTGGAGTCAAATGGATCTACAAAACAAAGCTAAATGAACATGGTGAAATTGAGAAGTACAAGACATGTCTCGTAGCCAAGTGATACGCACAAAAGCATGGAGTAGATTATGAAGAAGTTTTCTCACCTGTTACTCGCATGGACACTATTCGTACTATTATATCTCTGGCTGCACAACGGGGATGGATCTTACGCCAGTTTGATGTCAAATTCGCCTTTTTCCATGGTGAATTAGCAGAAGTTGTTTATGTCGAGCAACCACAAGGGTATGAAATACACACTGCTCCAAACAAAGTGTATAAACTCCACAAGGCCTTGTATGCCCTAAAACAAGTTCCACGAGCCTGGTTCAACAGGATTGAACGCTACTTTCTTCAGGAAGGTTTTGTGAAATGTGATAGTGAACAAACTCTCTTCGTCGAAACCAACTCCCAAGGTAACAAGCTGATTCTCAGTCTTTATGTGGATGATCTAATATATGCTAGTGATGATGTTGTCATGCTTCGTGAGTTTAAGACTTCTATGATGAACGAATTTGATATGACTGATCTCAGGCAAATGAAGTTTTTTCTTGGAATTGAAGTCACTTTGTGCACTCAAGGCATCTTCATTAACCAAAAAAAATGTACCATGGAACTTCTCTAGAAGTTTGGAATGAAGCACTGCACTGCTGTTCAGAATCCTCTTTTTCCTGGCTCCCATATATCCAAAGATGAATCTAGCACAGCAACTGATGACACTTTGTACAAAAGATTGATTGGTAGACTCATGTATCGGACAACCACTCAACCAGATATCATGTTTGCTGTGAGCAAACATAGCAAGTACATGTCCATGCCTACTGAACTTCATCTCCTTGCAGCCAAACATATTCTGCGTTATCTTCAAGGAACCTCTGATTATGGGATTTTATACCAAAAGGGTGGGAATGTGGACCCCCTCGGATACACAGATAGTGATTATGAAGGATCTCTAGAAGACAAAAAAAGCACCGTATAATTCTCCGACAAAAGTTTCATTATTGTTAACTAGTCCAGAAGATGGGGAATATGGATATTTTCTCCAAATGAACATTAAAGAAAAGTGGAAAGTAATGATAGAAAAAGGAAGGTGGAAAGTAATGATGGAAAAAGAAGATTTACTTCTTTTTGTGAAGAAATGGAAGGTGGAGAAAATGAGTATTTGCAGGAATATCTTCAATACTCTGGATATTTTAGTGCTTTGACTTCTATTAGTGATGTAGATGATTTTGATGATGTGGCGTGTGATATGGATAAGTGTTTGATGAAAAATGATTTGGGTCTATCTGTTGGGCCAGTGATTGTGCCAATCGAAATTGGGCCTAAAAGTTATAATTTTATTGTTGGACCTATCGGAAATGCTAATATTATAAAGGAGGCGAGCAGTGGAAAATATTACGAGTGGATTTTCGATTGTGGTGCCACAAACACTATTACACATGATTTACCTGATATATTTTATTTGCAAGATTCAAAGTAGAAGGTGATGCAGACGGCAAATGGAGAGTTTGCTCCTGTTAAGGGGGTTAGTATCATTGAAATTTCTCCGTCTATACGATTATCAAATTGCTTATATGTGCCTTCATTGTCATATAAGTTGTCTATTAGCCATGTTTCGAATGAGCTTAACTGTGTGGTGATTATGTATCCATATTTCTGAGCGTGACACTGAGAGGAATGACTTATACTATGTTGACGGAGTGGACTCGATGTCGGAAAGGACACTATTGACTCATAGGTCAACTCAATCCAAAAGTTGGTTGTAGTACCGACATCTTGGTCATCCTTCTCACAAATATCTTCGTCGGTTATTTCCTCAATCTTCTAGTACTTATTTGAACTGTGAAACCTGTGTTTTAGCTAAGAGTCATAGGCATTCATTTCCTCCTTCAAATACTCGTATTCGTCACATTTTTTCCTTGGTACACTCTGATGTTTGTGGTCTTGCACCATCGGATGGGGGCAGAGATTTCGTTATTTTGTCTTATTTATTGATGATTGCTCGAGGATGACATGAATTTATTTTCTCCATAATAAATCTGAGGTGTTTGAAAAATTTTCCCAATTTTACTGGATGATTTGTTCTCAGTTCAAAACCAAAATTCAAATTCTTCGGTCTGATAATAGGGGAAATTTGTGAACCAGAAAATGCATGATTTTTATTCTGAAAATGAGATGCTACACCAAACATCATGTTCCTATACCCCTCAACAAAATGGTGTATCAGAAAGGAAAAATCGTTTTCTCCTTGAAATTATTCGAGCCCTTATGTTTGAGTCTAAGGTTCCAACATATTTTTAGCCCGAGGGTGGATCCATAGTCACATATCTTGCCAATCGACTTCCCACCCATATTTTAAATTTTCGTACTCCTATCCAAACTTTATCTAAACATTCTCGTGTGGCTCCACCCTTAACTCTCACTCCGCATGTCTTCGGGTGTTCAGTGTATGTTCATGTGCCTAACGATTTGACCCATGTGCCGAGAAATGTACCTTCGTGGGGTATGGGAGGTCTCAGAGGGGGTATCAATGCTATAATCCTCCCACCCGCCGAATGTTTGTTACCATGGACTGTGATTTCGTTGAGACATAATACTTCTATCACACAGAAACCCACTCAAGGATTCAGGGGGAGATACATGAACAGGTTGACGTCCTTGAGTGGTTGAGACCTTTCTCCAGCGACTTGCCACATTCCCTGGTTGCAACTCATGCACCACCGTCAGTTTCCTCATCTTTACTTTCATCGACATCATCTCATGTGCCTCACGCAAACAAGTACTACCTGAGCCCATCCATGAGTCAGGTAGACCGCTCGCTCCAAAACACGACGCTGGCGTGGTATGGTCTGACCTAGCAGGGCAACCTTAAGTGTATTCTTTGATGGAATAGGAGTAAGTACACTATCTCCTGAGCCAGTTGATTCTATAGAGATTATGCAGTCTCATCATAATGCAGGATCTCAGTGCCCTGTCACTCCTATTCGAGTTCTCCCAGATCGATCTACTCGGGGAATTCCTTGAAAGAGATTTACTCCTGAGCATGACCCAAAGACTAAGAGGTACCCTATTGCTGATGTTGTGAGGGGGAGCATGTCTGCATCTGCCCAAGCATTTGCCACTGCAGTTTATAGTGAGGATATTCCTCGCAATGAGAAAGAAGTATTATAGATTCCAGAGTGGAGACAAGCTATGGAAATAGAGATGAGTGCCTTTAAGAAGAATGCGATGTGGGACATATGTGATCTATCTCCGGAAAAGAAGACTGTTGGTTGTCGATGAGTTTATACCATCAAAAGAAAAGCTGACGATACGATTGAGAGATTTAAAGCTCAACTGGTGGTGAAAGGATATACTCGGACATATGGAGTTGACTACTTCAAGACTTTCTATCTAGTGATCAAGCTGGATATTATTCGAGTTCTGTTTTCACTTGCAGCTAACTTGGATCGACATTTTCACCAGTTCGATGTGAAGAATCCTTTCTTGCATGATGATCTATGTGAGGAGGTATATATGGCTCTACCACCTGATTTCTCATCTGGATTTCGTTCTCTTGAGGTGTGCAGGCTGAAGAAGGCATTATACGGTCTGAAGCAATCACCCAGAGCCTGGTTTGGGAGATTCACTGTTGTTATGAAGAAATGTGCATACTTCCAAAGTAACTTTGATCACACTTTATTTCTGAAGTGCCAAGCCCAAGGTTAAAGAGCCAAGAAGAAGAATACAGATTTAAAGTTTCGTTGTGGCCAAGAAGGCATAACCCATTGACAGGAATCATGCTAAACTTCACCGAGTCTTACAGTAAAAATTTTGCTTGAAGAATTGCTTTTTATTTCCTCATTAGCAAACACAAAAGCTACCTACCCCAAAAAAAGCAAACTAAAAGCTAAACATTTTGGGCCAACTTAGGCAGTGTTTTGGAGAGCTTTTCCACAATTCCTTTTGCCTTTTCCACAGCATAAACTGTTTTTGCAGTATTTGGTAAATCAGCTTTGACTTTGGCTTATCTACAAAAAAGTAAAAAAAAGAAGCTAAAAGTCATAAGTTAGGTGGGATATAATTATGAAATTAATGGCAATTATGACTTTTGAATGGCTTTTCTCAGTGACAATTTTGAAATTAATTCGAAGTTTAAATGTGATATAATTATTCTTGCACATTGAAAAGTCCTTCTGCAAAAGTCCTTTTGCAAAAGCATAAGCTCTCCCAAACACAGCCTTAGTCATCAAGGTTTGTATCTCAAATTTCTTCCTTACTCTGAGTTCGATCCAATGCCAAATGTGCAACTTCAATTCCTTCCTTTTCGTGACTACAAGAGCCGTAGGAAGCAAATTCTAGTGGACGCAAGCGAAGAACTGTGAAATGAATCTCAGAACTCATTTTTGCCTTCCTACGGGATTTTACTCTTTCCTTCGACAATGAAATTCTTAATTTGTAGTTGAGCGCCCATTTCACATTTTAACGGGAAACGACAACATTTCACTTGTGCACAAAATTTTATGGTTGAGTGTAAGGTACGAAAATTTTGGACTCTCTGATTTTTACTTTATCAGATAATTTATATTAAATGGACCCATAATTCCATGCCTAAGCCGAAGGGATTGGTGATTTGGGCATTGGCTGAGAAAGCCCAACTTTCTAAATATAACCCTATGGCCCATAGATATGTAGGGAACACTTACCCTTACCACTCATCACACTTGACCGCACCCTAGGAGATGAGTAGGGCTGTAAACGAGCCGAGCACGGCTCATTAAGCTTAACGAGCCGAACTCGGTGTTCGAGCTCGGTTTGAGTCTGTTCGCGAGCGGCTCGCGAGCCTGTTCGTGAACGAGCTCATGAGCCGAGCTCGCGAACACGTTCGCGAACAGGCTCACGAACGAGTTCACGAGCCGAGCTCACGAGCTTTTTCTTATTTTTTTCTTATTTTTTATTATTTTTTTTATTTTTATTATTTTTATTATTTTTTTATTTTTTTAATATATATATAAAAATTAAATAATATAATATTATTATATTAAAGCTCACGAGCGCCTCGTTAAGAGCTTGCGAACAAGCTCGAGCTCGTTAAGACTGTTCGCGAACAGAAATTCGGGCTCGAGCTTGTTAAGATTTTCTAGTCGAACGAACGAGCTTTTATTGAGCCGAACTCGAGCTTATTCGCGAGCAGCTCTGTTCATTTACATCCCTAGAGATGAGAGGAAGGAAATTGGATGGGAAGTTGGACGCGCAACATAATGCCGAACGGAATATAAAGGTAGGTGGGACAGGACCTATGGTAATGGGTATTGCCTCTCTCGATTGTCGGGACGTTTTGCACATAGGTCGACTGGGTTGGGGGGAAAGAGGTCTGTTGTTTTGGTTCTTGCGGTACATTCCACATATATCTTTCAACTCATGAGCATGTGGCTGGGGGAAATGTACAGAGATAAGTTTGTGGTCAATACCACTTTCCTTTTACTTCAATTTTTAAATCATTTGTCCTATGGAAGTAATATGATTTGATTAGTTCAGTGCAGAGTAGTAATTTCAGTTTTGGAATGTGGCTGATCGTAACTGTAGTTGTGTTGTGTGATATTTTGTTGCTTAGTCGCATGAAGATACATATAAGGCTTCCGATTATGCTAGATCATTCCACTACACTCACTTGTCAGTGTAGAAAGTAGATTATTCGGTTGACACTTTATGTTTCATTTATGCTCCTTGACTGTTTACGCTACATTTATAAGCATAAACATTTATATGCTTATGAGAATATAAACATTTATACGCTACATTTATTCGCTACATATATATCGATAAAAAAAACTACATTTATAAGCATGCAAATCCCATGTGTAACCAGAGGTATGGACTCCCCTACTGAGCTTTAAGCTCACGACATATGTGCTATTGGTTGCAGAGTGTATATAGTGCTACCTGATTGCAAGGCAGGAACTGACTCGTGGGTGAAGAAGTTGTGCTTTTGATTTGGTTAGGACCTTGGTTATGTATTGAACTTATATATGTTGGCAACACTATTGCTACTGCATAGTACTTAATCTCCTTTTGGATTATGGGCTATGCTATGTTATTAAGTGGATTTCACCAACAAAATTGCTTTTAATTATGTATGGACCAATTTTTTAAAGCTATTATGTCCAAATGGGCTCGGGTATAATTCGAATGAATATCATATCGTCCTAACGAACCCAAGTAATGAATACGTGATAATAAAAAAATTGGATTCGTTACATTGAATACTTTGTGTTTATAGCATTTCTCTTTCCGTAAAATCTAATAAAACTAAAATTGGTAAATCACGTGGAACTCACAAACCGCACATGGTGTAATCCGGATGTTCAAGTCAAAATTGAGTAAAGGCGCGTTCACTATGAAAATTTCTTTTTTTTATTCTACTAGATATTTAAAACTAACCTGTTGTTCAGTTGCCCAAATTTAAATCTCAATTCCTATAAGATTGATTTTGGTAACATGCGTTCACTTATCCTCATTCTAAATTAGAAAAAGCTGGATTTAACCAAAATATCCCCTCCTTGTCCATCACCAATACCTCATCCGACGACTAAGCTGTCGACCCAAAACTGAACATAGTAGCAATATCTTCGTTTCGAGAAAGTTCGCAGCAGGAATCAGATCGAACAGAGTAGATTGATCAACATTCAAAAACTCAACATCGAACATCTTCAGGTTGGGGCAGAGTAGATTGATCTACAACATGCGGCAATTCACATTCATCAAATTTAACCATTCACCACCCAAAAAAGAAGAAGGAAACATTCTATTGAAAATGCTTCAAATTTCAATCTTTATAAAGAGTTTTTGTGTTACAAGTTTACAAATCCAGCTTCATTACAAGATTCTTCATTTTCCCCTTTCTTTCTCTTCAATTTCTCGAGTTTCACTTCTATGCTTAGACGGCGGGCTGTGCCATCTCCGGCGGCACTTGGTTGATGTCAACTGCACGAAGCAAGAGTTATGGAATGAATTAGTCGTTTCAGTACTAAATGACTGGGAAAAGAATAGAAAAAGAAGAAAGAAGAAGATTCTACAAAGTTGCTACCTCTGCTTCTTTGTATTCCTCCTGCACAAGAGCAATATATCAATTATGCAGATGCAGTCGAGTATAACCACCACGCCTAGTACGATCCTGATAAACAGTAACAACCTCGTGCGTGCTTATCAATTTCCGGCTGCAATTCTAAGTAATCGAGAGCCAATCTCAAGTATGCGTTGTCCATTCGAACCAGTGAATCGTGAATTTTCCCAACCAAGTCAGGGAGGATTTGTGGGCAAAAAGGTAAAAAAAAATAAAGAGGGAATAGGCAGATTATAATCTGATAAGGAAGGAGAGTTTAAGGGTCATCCTAAAAAATCTGGGGAAAAAACGGGGAAAAACCGTTCCAATAATCTGGGGAAACTCCCCTAAGAAATCTTAGTGACACGAGAATGGTAAGTTTCTTAGTGAACAACCCAATCTCCCTTTTTTGTGACATATCTGACAGATTGCTAATCATATTTAACAAAGTGACGCTATAGCTACCTAAGTATTTTTTTAATCAAAACAACGTTTGAAAAATTAAGCACATGTTTCTTCGGATTTTTTTCACCTGCTGACTTTCTGGTGCCGAACATTACCTTAAAAGTCGAAATCTTTTCTCAACCGTCTGTACCAGAAAAAAACACATGTTTCCTCGTAGAATTGTACGGGCATAGATTTGTCCAAGAGGGACATGAGATTTGTTGTTTATTCATTTCGGTCCCTTGAAAACCGAAAGTATCATTCTGCCTCAGCCTTTTATACATACTCCCACCGTTTGCCCTTCTCCACAAGGAAAAGAGAAGCGCAAGACACGCGGTCGACCAAATTTCTTCCGAACTTTCTTTCTAGCTACAAGAGCTCTTCGAAGTTATGTTGACAGGTCTGAAGGATGATGCTTTATCGCATTGCTTATTGAAATCTGATGGAAACTGCTGGATCGACTGCGTTGGAATTTTTTTTTTTGGTTTATTCTTAACGTTAGAGCCGGTGTTGAAGATTCTAAAATTTTCGGCTGTCTGAAGCTCGATTCTATTTGTTTATTTGGAACATTTTTGTATCCAATGTTTTTCTTTTGATGTTGATTCGCGGTATAAATATTTTCGGAATGGGAGATTCGATCCTCTGAGTTACTACGAGCATGGCTAATTTATTAGCAAGGAATTATGGAAATTTGTGCAGTAGGATTATCTTGCTCAATTGTTCAGCTAATTGTGTTTGTTTATGTTTCCAGTAAGTGTTAAGTGGCAAAAGGAGCTCTTCTCCAAGGTGGAAGTAGATACAACCATGTCCCCGTATGTTTTTAAGTGCCAGCTCTTTGATTTAACTGGAGTTCCACCGGAAAGACAAAAGATTATGGTCAAAGGTGGCATATTAAAGGTATAAGCCCCAGTTCTGTCATAGGAAATCATTAATAAAATATTAATATGTGCTCGTAGTCTTTAAGTTCGGGAATCGCGTTGCAGTAAAAAATATTCTATAGTTCTGGAGAAGATTAAAATGGTGATATTTGTTTTACGATGATATAGGATGATGCAGACTGGGCAAAAGTAGGGTTGAAGGAGGTAAAATTTTATCTTCATTTGATAATGTGTATTTCATTGTGAAAGTATATCTTTTTTAATTATCACTTACTTCACTTGTTTGATTCAGGGCCAGAAGTTAATGATGATGGGAACTGCTGATGAGATTGTGAAACCCCCAGAAAAGGGTCCTGTTTTTGCTGAAGACATGCCAGAAGAGGAGCTAGTGGTTGCTATCGTAAGTGCATTATACATCTGTTTTTCATTTGTAGCAAAAACTACCTTAATGAGTCTTACCCAAAATATACAAGGATAACAAAGTTTGTGGTTGTTAAATTCTCTCTTTCCCCGACTATTATTTGAACATGGAAATTATATGGGCTGCTATTCTGCCTATGGGATGTGTATATTTTGCTTATCCGGTAATGTATCCTGAAGGGGGACCCATAGGTCATTTATTGTGGTATTATCTGTTCCTTTTTTTCTTCTGTATGCTTCATGCAGGCGATGTTTCCAGACAAAATATTTCGGTGACGGACATGATTGTCTATCAATATAACTCAAGAAATCATGTTCAGAAAGTAAAATATCACCTTAGAGCAAATTTGAATGATCAATAACTATGACCAGTTTCTTTGTATTTGCTGCTGCTGGATTCAAGATCGTTGTGCATGCCTTTTTTTAGAGCATGTTGTGTGCCAGACTATTTTTAATTAAATTTATGTTTTTATTGATTGGCATCTCCTGATATGGGCTGCAGGGACATTCAGCTGGTTTATCAAATCTGGGGAATACATGTTATATGAACTCTACATTACAATGTTTGCACTCGGTCCCAGAGTTGAAATCTGCTTTAATAGAGTGAGTAATCTCTTTTGCACGAAGGCCTGCTTTGAAAATTTAATTGAATAATTCTGTATTTGTTCAGTTTCTTATTTTGCTGCTCATGTCTCACCATTCAGGTATCCTCCTCCAATCAAAAGAAATGATGTGGATCAATCTTCTCATTTATTGACTCTTTCGGCCCGAGAATTATTTCAGGATCTTGATAAAAGTGTCAAGCCGGTGTCACCAGTGCGATTTTTGATGGTTGGCATATTTACTTCAATATTTATTTATGATATATTTCCTATATTTCTTTATGACTCCCAACAAATGATGCAACAGTAGGAGTTAAGACGTTATAGAGTCATCTGGTTCGGAAGCAATGTCCCAGATGTGGCTACTATTTATCTAAATCTAGCATGACTACGAGGCATTAAATCGATGTTCACTTACCCAAAAAAGAAAATTAAATCCATGTTCAGGATCTATGGTAGTTGATACTTGATGAGAACCTGTTTCATATAATATCTATATCTAGTATACGTGCACTTGTTCCTATTGCTTCTCGAATTTGTTAGAACCCAAGTAAGTTTGACGTGAACCATAAAAGCAAGATCATTTCAAATCATTAGTGCAAGATCGAGATATATCTCCTTTATGTGAATTGTATGATTTTCCACAATTAAATTTCTACAGCCTCACCTATATTCTTGGTTGCTGACTTGTACATAAAAATTAAGATATAAAGAGAGAAAATCCTAATACAATTGACGAAGTTGCATGCTTTTTCATTCTTTTGGTTCTCATATCGCATGGGATTCAGTAACATTAATTTTTACATGCAATGCAATAGAATTTTTTTTTAAATTGCAAACTTTCTAGAAGTGGTTATATATATGCAAGGTGCACTTTGAAGCGGTTCCACTTGATATTATTTCAGTTAGTTTATACAAGATGGAGATATCTCCTCTATGAGGATATCATATTTTCCTACTATCAATTTACTACAGTTTCACATATATTTTTTAGAACAGAATCCATGTTAATGTCAAAAGTTGAGAAGGTAGTAAATGCTAATATAACTGATATAGTAGCGTGCTGTTTTCTTTTTCATGGTACTAATTTGACGTAATAAATTTGCAAATATGGGTTTCAAAATGATAATTTATTTTTTATTATGGATAACAAGTTTTCTGTTTGAATTTTAAACTTCCTCGAATTGGATTTATCCATATGGAAGATACATAAAATTATTGCAATTTGTTGATTTACATAACCCTAGATCCTCGCTCCTGGTAAATGACATTAATCATTTCTAGTTGAGCTTCACCGTGGACTACCAGCCCAACAGAAACCAGCGGGTTCTCTCTGCTTTATTTCCTTCTTGCAGGTTACATGCACTTCGTGCATTTAGCTTGTTTTATTAAATGACATAAAGAAGTAGGCCAGCATTGTTGAATCCAATAACACTTATGCTGCTGTTATAGTCTGTGGCTGTATCTTGTGTGGTCGAATTTACGAGAGAAAGGAAGTTGCACTCTACGAATGTCTTTGATCATTTCTTTAGAGGCAACTCTTCAAAAATTATGTCCCTTACTCTATATTCTTCTTCTAGGCATTGCGAAGCAAGTACCCACAGTTTGCACAGCTCCAAAATGGGTTGTACATGCAGCAGGTATTTGAATTTGTTTGACCCGATCAAAATATATTATTTCTTACATATAAGGAAATCTATCCGATTGAATCAAATCTGACGGTCAGAGAAAAAAGAGATTTGTTTTCATTTTTCATTTCTCTCGCGTCTCTCTGGTAACTCAAACTACCTCTATGGATTTATGATCAGAAATAATCCATAGGTAATCCTAGTGAGGAGAGAGAAATGTAAAAGAAAAATGAAAAACATCTCCTTTTTCTATGGTCGTTTGATTGATGTCCTTTTATGTCAAAATTAAGTATTTTGATGGTGCCAGTATCCAACTCTTATATATGTACAGACAGATATATATATTTATTTGGTTGAAGGATCAAGTGATATTTCTTACACTATTTGTAATTTTGGCTACTGTCATCCATTGTTGGAATTGACCTTACTGATCGAAAACCTATACAGTGGATCAAAATTCGCATGCTTCAGCGGGTTTCCTACAACTTTGGCGTCAATAATTTTGTTGCACTTTTATCATAGGGTTAAGTAATTATTTAATATAGTATTAGAAATGTCGCTGGAAACCTGGACAGAATATGGGTCTTTTGGTTTCCAGCATAAATGTTTTTTTATCAGCATGACTAATTTTGACTACTGACAAAAATGATGCACGTATCATTTATTTTTCTTTTGGTTTCTCTCACCAACGAATTTTTATGTCGAGTAGGATGCTGAAGAGTGCTGGACGCAGGTTTTATACACCCTTTCGCTGGCTCTCAAATCTCCACTTACCAGGTAGCACAGTTACTAGTCAGAGTTGAGCTACTCTTTCTGAAAACTCTTATTGTGTCATGAGGTTGTGCATAGCTGAAAATGAATCTATTTCATGTTTTTTTTTTTTTTTGCAGTGAAGGCGTTGATACTGTGAAGAGCCTCTTTGGTATTGACCTTGTTAGTAGGTATTTTGCTGGTTACATTTTCATCCCCATCCACTATTGGGTTTCCTGGTGTTGTAATAACTCTCATGCACTTCGTAGAGTTTCTAAGTGATCTCACTATCCATGTCTGTATCATGTTAGTTCTGTTGTTCTGTAATGTTATTATAATTTATCTGTTCCATAGATCCTCACGCCTTCGCATGCTCGTTAGCTTAAAACTTTTGTCATCGTTCTCCCAATTATAAATGAAACTTTCTTAGTCAATATGTTGCAGATTGTGGCTTCCTAACAGCATTTGCTGAGATAACGCCCTGAGTAATGTGCAAAAGTGAAATCTTGCTGAGTGTTATGTGCATAACGTGGCTATTGCCTTTAACTCTCCGGATGACAGTAAATGATGCTTGAATTAATGACCAGCTTTGTTGTCCTAATTATGGTTTGTGACTAGGGTTCACTGTGCTGAAAGTGGTGAAGAAAGTGTAGAGACAGAGTCAGTTCTCTCTCTTAAATGCCATATTTCGCAGGAGGTGAATCATCTCCATGAAGGCTTAGGACGTGTAAGTTTTATGTGCCATTTAGATTGGTTTCTGGTGCTTCAGCTCATTTAATCTTGATACTCCCATTATTCTTCATATTACGTCTCTAGTCATGAGTTACTGGCAACTCCGTGAAAGTTCAAATATCGATAATGGAGTAACTGTGTCAGTCTCTTTTAATGGTTTCACTTTTACTGGTCATTTGGCCCCAACATACCTGCCAAAAGCTCTGAAGTTCTTATCTGATACCCAGTACCTTATCACCAATTAGTTTGAATACTTAAGTTGCTTAGTGGCTTCGTTGTCAATGATAAATTTGCAAGTTCCCTGCATTCAAGTGCTTTTTATTTTTTACATCACCTCCCCACAGTATTTAAATGATTTTATGGTTAAATCTCATATTGTTGGTGTGGTGATTAGGGTCTGAAATCAGAATTGGAGAAGTCATCTCCTTCTTTGGGGCGCAATGCCATTTACGTAAAGGATTCACGCATAAATGACTTGCCAAGGTACTCTGTTTATGATGTTTCTTTGCATGTGCTTTGGTCTTCTTGAAACTTGCAAGCAATTGATTCTTCTGCAAATTTTTTGTGCAAGACAGTGGATTTATATATATATTTTTTCTGATGGCAAGGTATTTGACAATTCAATTTGTGCGCTTCTTTTGGAAGAGGGAAACCAATCAAAAGGCAAAGATCCTGCGGGTAATAATGCCATGTACTCTCATGGGTGTGATTTTTCCTGATAAAACATATCTCCTAACCTTGAAAGCATGAGGTAACGGAATGAGAAAAGAACATAAGGGAATTAGCTGAAATAGTAAAAAGGTTACAAGTTAGAAAAAGTTTTTTTTTAAGTTAGAAAAAGTGGAAAACTTTATTTCATTATTATATTTGATCCATTAAAATGAACATAATCATTTGATATTCCTTCTGTATGAGTAGATAGAGCAATTTTGTTCATCATTTACTTCTGGCTTTCTAATTAAGCTGTTTATTTGTCTTCATCGTATCAAAACAGAATTCAAATGAGAAGTCATCTTGCTTATCAATTATTTCTTATACCTTTTTACTAATGATTTAGGGCATGCAATGCACTTGCGTTTATTCAGTTCCAATGTGTTATTATGAGCTTATCGTAATTTGACAAGCTGAACTTTGTGGCAGAAAGTGGACTATCCACTGGTGTTAGATATCTATGATTTCTGTTCAGATGATCTCAAGAAGAGATTGAACCTTCCTCGTCAGGTTCAACATTTTCTGCATCCTAGTTGATCTTGATATGTAAATAGCTCATTTTTGTCGGATTCTTTATTGGTTTTCTATCTTGATTATTTCCATCCAACAAATAGATCCTAAGAGATGAAGAGGGAAAGAAACTTGGTCTGAAAACCAAGGAGAAAAGCTCGACTTCTACAGAAGGGGATGTCAAGATGACTGATGCAGAGGTAATTTGCTCGTATTGATAAAACTCATCGGCGGATGGAATGGGCAAAATTATCCTGTTTTGACCTCTTGAGTCCTCAATATCTGGGTTAAATGTGTTTCTTATGGTCGATGCAGGGACCATCTAATGGAAATAGAGGCTCGTCTAATTCCGCACTCGAAGAAGGTAACCTGTGCTTGTTGAGTTATTTGCAGGATCCCTAGAATTCCATGGCTGAGATCACTAGCATTCCATGCCTGAAATGGACTCACAGTCAATTTGAAGCTTTGTAGAAAATCCATAGCATTCCATGCCTGAGATGCTTGTTAATCTGTAATAATAATAATGATAGCCAATCTAATACCTTCCTCTTCCTTTAAATGGTAAAGCTCAGTTCGTCCTGCTTTAATTC
Source organism: Pinguicula primuliflora (assembly GCA_025802335.1). NCBI lineage: Eukaryota > Viridiplantae > Streptophyta > Magnoliopsida > Lamiales > Lentibulariaceae > Pinguicula > Pinguicula primuliflora. The sequence continues at coordinate 16,596 of JAOYMZ010007782.1, forward strand.
AGGTGTACCTCCAGAGAAAGAAAAGCATGTAACTGGAATTTACGATTTGGCTGCCGTGCTCACGCACAAGGGCAGAAGTGCTGATTCCGGGCATTACGTTGCTTGGGTTAAACAAGAAAATGGTTGGTGTCAGCAAAAACTAATGTTTCCTTTTTGTCACATTACACCTGTCAGATATATTTGATGCTCGTGTCTGCTGTGTGACCACAGGCAAATGGATTCAATTTGATGATGATAATCCAATTCCACAACGGGAAGAAGACGTCACTAGGCTTTCAGGAGGCGGTAATGGGCTTTAGCTTGGAACTCCGTTTCATTGTTTTTTCTACTACCTCAAGTCCGAAAATATATCATTTGCTGGAGTTTGCACACGATACACAAATTTTATTGACTAAAATGTATTGCTGGAATTTCAGGTGATTGGCATATGGCTTATATTTGCATGTACAAAGCACGTGGCATTCACATGTCGTGCTTTCCGTGAGCTTGATGAGACAGTTTGTTGTTACATGGGAAATATCCCTTTTCTATTTAGTATGATAGTAAAGATTTCCATATTCCTTATCCGTTTGTTAGGAATTAAGTGTTCAAAAGAATCCCGGTCGCCCATTGGTGAGAAACTCGTGGCTTGTAACAATCACTATCATTATGTTCTTAATTGATTTATGACTCTTTGGTGGATATTAGTGTTGCAACCAAATTGAGGACATGCGGCCAGAACTCGTTCAGATGGTTTTCTCATTAGTACTGTCCCTTCAAATGGATAAGGCTAGTTACATGCATATTGTGTCTTAAAGCATCCCCTGTTGCCTGGTCTCTATTCTGATTCACTTCAGCATCTAGATGCTTGTGGACATTTTAAAGCACCTGCTGACTTAGTCAAAGACCTCACTGTCCTTCCAGCTGCTACGAAAAATGCCTGGTCCGGCCTGTAGTTTGGCCTCATTGTAACACCCTCATCAAAGGACTCCTTGAAAGAGGCTCCGTTCTCAAAGACGTCATGGACAGATTTGAGATTCGCGTTTAAGGTACTGTCCCAGGTGATCTGTTATTACATCAGTAGACAATTCAGATTACTGACTGTGCATCCTTGAACTCTCGATATAGTTGTCACGTGTTTCGTGTTTGCTGCTGGTCTATGCCTTAGTGGTGGTTGGTTTGATTTCCACTATATAATAGTTTTTGGCAAATGCCTGAGCCTGATAAAAGAAAAATGTTTTTGTTTTTTAATGGGGGGAACTGCACATACCTCTTTATTGTCTCCATTTGGTGCAATAAACAGGTTTGCTTGGCTCTTGATGCTGGGTGTCATGCTTCCTCCAATGGCATAATTTCCCCATCCCAGGTAAAGATTATTGACGACATGAGCATATCCAAATCTTATCCTGCAAATGATCAACCGCATGTTGTCAATCATTCCATTTTCATTACAGTTTTTGCAACGCTTGAGAAATTTGCGTAAGATACCTTGGCATTCTTTGTTGGCAATTAGGGCCAAAATGGTTGAAGGCAACTGTGACCTTCATGGTTTTGTCTTGTTGGTACCCATCATCATGCCCCAACAGCATAACCTTGTTTTGGAACTTAAACCAATTGTTTGATATTGTGATGTCTGTGGAACCTCTTGAGACATCAATCAGTCCATCCTGGCAGTCGAACAACGTGTTGTGATCGATCCAGATCTTCGAAGAGCTCACTATTCTGATGGCATCGCCGTCGACCTGGCCAAGCTGCAATATTTTCCCGTCCGGTCCCATTACGGGGCCGGGCCCTTGAGGCGCACAGTCATGGATGTTTAGGCCGTGGATGATCACATTATTCACCTGGTAAATGCATATCTTGACATTAGACTCCAACCAGGTAAGAGATGAAGTATTCAATTCTTGAATATGTACTCTACATGGGTACCCTCTGAAGCATAAGGCAAGCCCCATATGCTATGTGAACATTAGCGCCTCTCCCATCCAGGGTTGTGTAACTCCTAACAAGAAGAGCTTTGGCAAGTCTGATGTTCATGTCATTTGCAAATGTGATCCATACCTTCCCCCTCATGTTTGTCATAGCGTATCGCAAGGTTCCGGGTTTCGGGCTTAGAGGGTTGTCGCTAGGATCCGTAACCTGGTAATGCGTGATGCCGGCACCAACATTGTTGGTCATTTTTCCGGCGTAGCCAACGGAGCATACGGCAAGTTGGTGCCGGTTGCGCCTCCAGTTGGGATCCATCCTCCAACACCTGTCAATGGGATTCATGTTGTCGATGGCTCTTCTGGCCTCTACTGGGCTAGATCCCATTAGAATAGACAGTATTGAGATGGCAGCATAAACGAGGCACCATTTGGCGCCTTGTTTACCCCGTGAAACCATTGTTATCAAGAATTGATATTCTTGATAAGTTCTGGTAATATGTGGAGCAGAAAGTACGAACGCGAAGAAACTGAATAGAGTAGAGGTGCTTGGCACAGGGTATGACGTATTGGGAAGTTGGTTCTTATACAATTTTTTTTTCTTTGAAATATGTGGTAGAAATTTGAATAAATTTTACGCCGTCGAAAATGAATGGGTCTTGAACGAAGATGTTTTTGTGTTTGTGGTAGAATCAAATCAATTGCTATTTTTAGAGCTTTTGAAGGTGCATGCCATGCTAGTCATCATAATTTCAACGTTCTAAAATGGCAAGTGCTGGTGGTGGCGTGGCCTGTGCATCCTCCATCACTCCTCCACCAATCCCTAAATAGTTATTTAAGGTCCCGTTTACTGCATGAGATCCGGTGTGATTAGGGTAGTTATTACGTTCCGTAACTACTTTCGAAACTGTTTACTTTCGTTTTGATTCGGGGCGTTTTTTTTGGTCAAACTACCCTAATCAACCCCATTGTATCCATCAAAACAGGTGTGATTGCAAGAGTTGAAAATTTGATCTCGTCGCTCATGTCTAAAACACCCCCAGACTTCATTTCATCAAAAAAAAAAAAACTCGACTCTCTTCTCCTGCTCATCGCCGAAAATTCATCCGCCAACAGAGAACCCTAGTTCTCCACCTCCAGGAATTTTTCCCACAATCAAACATTCTCATCCATACATGATGCCACAGAAGGTAAATCACTTAACCCTAATTCCTCGTTCACGGAAGGAAAGTTTTGTGTTTTGTAGAACACCCAATTTTTGGATGATTTCGTTCTTAATTTGTCAAATTTCTCATCTTTCTGTTGAAATTTATTCCGTAAATTAGGTCGTTTGAGTGGTTTGCCCAAACTGAAGTATTTAGTATCGTTTTGTGGCTATTCAGTATTGTGTTGTCTGGCTATTCAGTATTGTTTTGTCTGGCTATTAATCTAAATTCAGTCTTCAGTATACTGGCTATGAAGTATTGTTTTGTCTGCAATTTCCAGGTAAAAAAAGGTAACTTTAAAACTCTAAGAGGTAAAGGTAAAGCAGTTGCGCCTGCTGTATCACCTGACCCAATGGAGGTATGCTCGAGTTTGGATCCTGACGTACAAACTAACTCCCCGTACGTGCTTGGAAGGCGGCCGAGGGAGAATATTGAAGACCCTTTAGAAATCAAGGGTGAGAGCCCCACAAAAGCCACTGAAAGCAACGTGAATACCCAAAGTCCAGCTGAATGTCCAAGTGTAGTTGAAGGTCCAAGTGCATCTGAAGGTCCAAGTCGAGGGATGACTAAGGCTAAGGGGAAGAAGCGGGTATGGCTGAAATCTGAGGAAGATGCATTGATAGATGCTGCAAAGTAGCTAGTAAAGGAAGGGATGCGGAGTCAAGGAGGTTTCAAGCTTGATTTCCTTATCTCATGCGTTGAACGGATTTGCAGGAGGGGCCCAGGGAGCAGTATTACGCCTAATCCACACGTAAAATCAAAACTTCACGTGTGAAAGAAGACCTATGACCTTCTCACAGACTTTATGGGCATGAGCGGGGTTTCAGTTGACCCTACGATGCATCAAGTTGTTGTGGAGGATGCTTCACTGTGGAATGGAATCATCAAGGTATGCTTTTGTTTCTGTTTGTGTAGCTTATGATTATGTTTATGTAGCTTATGTTGATGTTGATGTTTGTAGACCAATCCGGACTTCAGGGCTTTAAGGGGAAAACAATTTCCCCTATACGATGATTGGTGTGAGATTTTAGGTAAAGACAGGGCGACAGGGGGGTATGCCAGGGACTCCGGTGACATTGTGGAGACGGATGACACGGTTGAAGAGTCTGATGATGTGCGCGGTATCGAAGATTGTGCTCCTATGGCTAAGAGGAATAGAGGGAAACGTCCCATGACAGCGGAGGAGGAGAAAACCAAGTGCTACTCCGAGATTAGGTCGTTTGTCCACACCCTGCAGACTCCCGTGGATCCACCTTTGGATATAGCGAAGCGGCTGATGGAGGAGCTGAAGCCGTTTAAAAATATCTATAACTTATGGACGCGGAGTGCTATCGTATCCCATCTCATCGACAACACTTCTTCCCGTCAGATGTGGATGATTCTAGAGCCGGACACACGTGAAGAGTGACTTGCATATCTCGTCGACCAAATCAATTGCGAAAAGAAGAAGATGTCTCCAAAGGGAAAGGGAATGGGGAAGTGAACTTTTGACAAGTTACCTTGCTGTTGAATGCATGTTTTGGGTACCTATCTTTGACAATTGCTTGAACTTGTGACGAACTGTGGCTTATCTTTGAACTTGTGTTTTGGGTACTTTTGACGAACTGTGGTTTATCTTTGAACTTGTATTTGGAAACTTGAAATGCAAAACAGGGATATTCGGTTCTGTTTTTGGGTATGTATGCTCGTTTGGTTTCTTGAAATGTTGTTTACATCGATTGAGATTGATAACATGCGGGTAATGATTGTATTTCGAAGTAGAGGTATTTTGGTCTTTTCACCGTCATTTAACTGTTCCATCAACCGAATCCACCTAAAAGTAAACACACGAAACCATAACTAACTCTATCAAAATCCACACCGAAAAACTGTTTACTTCATTTGACATTGATTTGGCTAACTACCCTAATTAAAATCCACCTGAAAACGATTTTTGGAAAGTAAACGGGGCCTAAGTATCCAAATTTCAAAAATAATATGATTGTATCACACGAAAGCAGTTTCTATAACCCTGTGCGAATGCACCACTTAAGAACTATGAAAGTAAAATCCTTCTTCCATCCTGAGAGATAAGAGGAATAAGAAACACCCACAAGGGAAGACTCACGACTGACACACAACTCTACACACAAACAAACCACTGAAGAGGGTAATAATGAATTTTGATTTTTGATACGAATATAAGAACAAGAACACACAGATTTACGTGGTTCAGCGTAAGCCTACTCCACGAGAAGAATTATTCCAATCTCTGTTTTTGCTTCCTTTTTCCTTCTATTTTTTTCCCTCTATATCTTCTACTTGATACAATGGGTTTATATGTACACAGACTTGATACAATGAGGTGGTTGAGGATTTATGGTATATATACTTGTCAAGTTTGGTGGCTATTACTGCGCATGCATTGGTGGGGTAAAAGCATGCCTTGACTATTGATGCGCATGCATTGATGGGGCG
>JAOYMZ010007793.1:0-22161 GCA_025802335.1 Pinguicula primuliflora
GTCTGACAAAACGACGTCTACGTGGATTATGTACAAATTATGTACATTTACATTATGTAAATGTATCACTACTCATTAATTTTAATTGACTTCCTATGTAATCAAGATCTCGTTTATGGACTTTTGTTTTAGGGACTTTTCATTTTTCAAAGGACCCGAGCCTCTTTTAAAGAATCCGAGCCAAAGAATTTGAGTGACAAAAATAGTTAGTGCTTGGTTCATGTATTTTTGAAGATTTCTGAAGATTTTATGTACATGATGGATGTGGAAGTTATGTAGTGTATAGTTCTGCTTTCGAAATCGCAGTTGGTGTGTAGGGAGGGATAATGTGTGATGATTTCAACAAGGGATTATGATGAAGAATGGTGTTATGCCATAGTTTGGCCTAACATTATTCACGATCATCATTTCAGGTAAGGGGTCCCTCTAAATTTTTGTTCAAACAAAAGAGGGCTCTGTTTCCACACAAGCAAACAAGCATTAAAAATCTAGCACAAGATGATGGATTCACATTCACGCATCAGGGATACCAGTAGTGTTGATGAAATGTCTTTCAAAAGGGGTGGTTGAAACAGTCTCCCACAGTTGTAGCAGCAAAGGAGCATGTTCCAAGCATCTATTTCTTGCTGTTTTAGTCTACTTGGAAACCTTCCTTCCATTCCAAGCATCTATTTCTTGTTGTAATATACTACCCAATATTTATTTCCACATAGAGAGAGAATCAGCAGAGACTGAGTATAAGAATGGGGAGTCTTCTTCTTGTAGAGAAACATCTTACCGGACATGCAGCTGATAGCAGCCAGCGAGAGAGAATAACTTTAGCTCCATTTCTAGGCAGCATTTTCTTTTTGATAGGTAATGTCGCGAAGCGGATCTGAACCCATGACCTATGAGTGCAATTGTCACTCCCATAATCACTGGGTCATCCCTCTTTGACATTTCTAGGCAGCATTTGTATCATGTATGCCGTCTATATCAATCATAGTTCATGTACTCTGTTGCTATTTATCACTGGGAAAAGCAGCACTTTGCTGAATGCTGATATGCCACCGAGGACCCATTTTCTCGTGGAATTTCATCAGCTAACGTATGGATTCATGGACCTATAAAATATGATACGGTAATGTTGATAGGAAAGAAGCATGCTTCAAGTCAGAACACATTCCATCTGAAGAATTTCTAATCCTCGAAAGGGGATGACTACTTTCAACTAGTAGTAGCAACACAGTTTTCACAGCAGTAACATGAACTAAAACAGCCTAAAAAGAAATAGTACCAGCATTCATAGGGGTGTTCGGAGGGTGCGGTGGGTAAGTCACCGCACACTATGCAGTGCTCAGGTTACATTATGGGATTGGTGTGGCTGGAAGTTGGGTGTTTTAACACTTTTGCACGGGCCCACTGACACCTTCAAAACAACCATTTTCGCCACGCATACTCCCCTTTTCCCATTTATACACATCTCCATGATCAGAATAGTAAAGGTCTTTTGAATAATCTAGCAAATCTCCAGCTATACATTACACATCAAGACGCCAAAGTGATCACACAAACACGGACTAGCAGGTAACAAGACTTGCAACTTATCAATAAAACAAATTGGGCAAATGGTTAAATAAGAAATAGGGCTCATGTTGTATATATAAACTAAGAGAATGCAACACAATATGCTTTTTGACACAAATCCTAACAGCCTCTAGCAATAACAGTCTCCGAAGTAATCTAACTGATTCTTGCCATCGAAAATAGCAGGCTTACATCCAACAGAAGAAAATGAATTATGGGGCAAAACTCAAATGAGTTGCTTCGTCGCTTCAAATTGATAGTACGAATGACTAATCAGCCATCCAGAGGCCTAATTACAGCTCAGCCCTTTAACCTTGTGAAAATAGCGCCCCACACCCAAAACAATTCGCATATTGCAAATTGGTCCCGCCCCTTTCATTGTCTCCGCCGCCCATCCGTATACTGAGAGAGCGGCACCACCTCCTGCAGCGGCGTCGACAGCGGCGTGGGCAGCGGCGAATTCCGGCAGACCGGACACGAAGCGTTGAGCTTCAGCCAAGCGTCCACGCACACCACGTGAAAATAATGCCTACAGTCCGGCAGCATCCTCAGCATCTCGGATTCCTTGTACTCCGTCAAGCATATGGAGCAAACGGCGTCGTCCCCGCCGTTCCCGTTCCTCCTCGTAAACACGAACTTCAGATACGAGTTGATAACCGCCTGGTCAAGCCCGACGACGACGTTTTCAGACCGCGCCGCCTCGTTCTCGTCTTCCTCAGCGACGAACACAATCCGCGGCAGATATATGCTGTTCTCGTTCGACCGGATCGCCTCCGTATTCCGAGCCTCACGACGGCGACGTGCCGCGAGGTAACGGCAGCAGATGTAGGATGCAAGGAGGATGGTGGAAAAAAGGACTAGAAATCCCAGGGCTATAGCGATCGCATACCCGAGTCCGATGGACCTGAGATTCTCCGAGAATGAGGATGGCTCGGCGACGGCGGAGGCGTGCCTTTCCGCTACCGGCGTCTGTGGGACGGCGGACATTGGAATCGCAAGGTGTGAGCGGCGAAACTGTCCATCTGAGTTAAGGGGAAAACGGCAGAGCAAGGAGGGGAGACAGTTTGAAGGCTAGAAAAGGTGGGTGGAGAGCTTAGCTGCAGCATTCAATGCACAGAGAGACTATGAACAGCCTCATTTATGAGGACAACGACTCACATAAATCCCCATAAAAATTCTTATCATACAATTACAGAGGAAATATCGCCGCCACCTCCGCCGGGGCTGGCAACTCCTCCGCCATTCCACGTGGTGAGTTTTATTGTCCGTCCATGTTAAGAAAATGTGCTCAAACAATAGTTGATCACATTACACAACACAGGAGGAACACTCAAAGTTCATATGGTTAAAATTATTAGCTTTAACTAACTTATTAGCTCCTAATACATTGTCAAAAAACACACCACACAATGCAGAGACAGACATTGACTGCATGTGGATGGAAGAAGATGGACCATATTGAGTCACGTCGTTTACTGCAAATAAACTCATGCTAACTAAAGTTCAACTAATGTCAGCTCCACTGCCCAGAACTGCAATAAATTGTATTGAAACAAATAAGACTGAATATAATTAATTATTGCATTCAAAAGATTAACCAGTTGCACCTCATGACTGAGATTTAAAAGTAGCCACATCTACAAAATTTCCTTCAAGGATATTGAGAATCCAAGCATTTGAAGGAGGGAAATATGCTGGCAGCTTGAATAGTCAATAACACGAAATATCAGCTGATGATCATCTTGTTTAGGTAATCGGCTTGCTGGGGAAAATATTCCAGAAGTTCATCCTTTGTCACCCACACGTGATCTTCGCATCTTCTGAAGTTAAACTTGTTGGTGGAAATGACTTGGGACTTGAAAAAGAAACGCTGGCAAAGAACAAGAAATCAAAAGACCAGAATGTAGGGAAGTTACCAAACTGTGGAAACATTAACATCATGTTCAATGGTTAAAAAGCATGAGTAAACTTACGGTGCCGAATAAATGAGCTATGTGTCGAATTCTAATCATGACCGAGGTTGTGATCCAACACTTAGATCTGATGGTCATGGTTACAATTCATTGCATAACTCATTTATTCGTTACCTAACATTCCGCACCTAAAATTTTTTCTATAAGCCATATGCACAAGAAAGGATTGTAGATCTTACTTTAAGTAACAGGTTGACTTGTTCATTCTTAGAAGGTTGTACAATCACATGGCCCATCGGAGCATTTCCAACAAAATAAGTATGAGAAAGATCACCAATCACAGATTTTAAAGCAGACTCTGCGCACTACAAAGATTTGGATGCAATTACTTTTTGTGCAACGCCTTGTGACTCAAAAATTCTTTTTTTTAAAGGAAGTCAAGCTGGAAGCTGAATTACCTTCCTCAAAGTTGGTTCTGACTCGTAAACTTTCTCTGGGAAATGCCAAACAGGTTCTCCATCCGAATCAGACGATGTGCCATAAATTAGAAGATATAGTCTCCGGTCGAGCGCTCTCTGCAATGACCTACCAAGATAATACATTTGCTACGAACTATCAAATCACGAATGATGATTATGCCAACACCACAGAGTCGGGAACCATGAAGTATGATTGAGCCGAGCATAAATGGCAGTGAACCAAATCATAGGAAACTAACACAATGTAATATGATACCCTTCTTGAAGTTCATTAACAAACAGTTATGGAGAGGTTTGCGAGCCATCAAGTGATGAGCGATCGATCAAAGACAAGGTTAAGCAGCAAACGACAATCAAGTGGCTAAAAATTAGTGCCCCATCTTGCTTGGCACAATAGAGGGTTTACATTACACACCATCCGGTGCTACGTAATAACAGTTCACAAAAATGTTCTTAAAACCCACTTGGGCACAAGATGAGATTCATTTTTTTGTAGGCCAAAGCCAAGCTGGGATTACAATGCCAAAAAGAAAGATTTACAGAGTATCGGCAATTAAGAACATTGAATCTTGTGAGACAATTATGAGATATTCAAACCTTCTATCATTAGTTTTATCTGCCTCAGTAATCCGTGAAGCTGGTACATAGTCTATTTGATAATCGCCCTTTCCCCTGAATTAATGTAGAGAAAACAAACGGCATAAGTAGAATTACTCTAGTAGCTTCAACTTGGAACAAATGGATAGCTTCCTTCTCGTGCAGAGAAGAAAAACAGGATTGACAGATATAAGTCATAAGACAACCTAAAGTTACATAATAAAAATTGAAAAGGATCAATCTTCTAGCGTGATGAGTAAAACAAAAATGGTAGCTGTACATAACGATTTTATACATAACATGTACATAACTGCGTATTGTTCAGGTTTGTTAAAAATTGAATGTCGTTTAGGTGGGGCATTAAATGTTAAACGACGGGCCCCGATGAATTGTACAGCATAAAACGCAAGTATGTACAAGTTATGTACAAAATCTTTATGTACATGTATCATCCTTGTGAATAAAAACCTATCGCAAAAAGAAACATGTGAGTAGATGTTATTGGTGCCATAAAATCTAAGTCACACAATTAAAACACCAAAGGCAATCGATTAACTGTTAAAGAGGTGTTCAATGCCAATGCGGTCCTTTACTGAAACCCAAACAGCCAAAAGAGCAGGATAGTAGGGCAAACCGTAGTATTGAAGTTACGTACCTTGCATCAGCCTTTTTCAAGAAAGTTTCCGGATACTCCCGACGATATTGCTGCCTCCACCGGAACCTAAAGTGGAAACCCATCTCAAAGCAATCAGATTTTCGGATGTGATGATGATGAATGCCATCAATCAAAACAGAGAACAAATGCTTACGAGAACTCTTGGAAAGCGTATACAACAGGGTCGATCTTCGGGATGACAACTGGAAGCCTCTCGAACAGAACAGAAGCTACGATTTTCTGTTCGCCGCTCTTCAACGTCGACGTGCAAAACCCTCTTCCGACAGGGAGCAGATGCTGCGTAAACCTTGAATATGAAGCCGTTTTCTGCATTTCCCACAATCTGAAACGACGAGAGAATAAAATGAAGACTCGGCTCAGAGTAGCAGGTGACAGGTAACCGTCCTAACTCAATTTGAAGGGGCGTTGTGCCCTAAATCGTGTGAGCGGGGGAAATCTGATAGTTTAGGGTTTAGCACAATAAAACTCACTGTAAAATTGGAAATCATGTATTACAAACACGAATATATGAAAATAATAGCACAATAAAACTCACTGTATGCATAACAAGCACTGCCAGTACTATCTTCCGTGGATCATAACACAATGCATAACCATTCTTCATATAATAGAAGTAAACACCTACTTGCTGTTAAGAGTTATACAGCAGCATCGTGGTAACCTTCACTAAGATCATGAAATGTAAAGATGCTAATGATAGCTAAAGAGGGTCTTAACGGTGAGCAAATAAGCTAGAAGTCTTACCCCTCAAAACAAAAAAATGAACCCACTGACCTAAAAGACATCTCTTTTAGGCCTTATGTATAGCCAACCCAAAGATTGAAAGGTAACTCACAACCAAACCAAAAATTGAACAGATGAGAAAACTGTTAAGTTCTCGGCAAAAATATAAACTTCAGCAGTTCTCATAAGCTGACCGAATCAAGAAACAGAACTGGACGAACTAACCATGAGCAAGCAATGATTTTTTACATCCCGTATCCAATCAAACAAGAAATATTACAAGAAAACGAAGAGATTTCATACCATTTCAGAAAAATTGAAAAAAAAAAACGAAGAGATTTCATACCAGGAAATGGAATTCTGTCCAACTGCCGGGTATGGAGAGAAGAGAACTGGCCACTGGGGTTCGGTGAATTCTGTACGTGATGCAAATGACAAGGGCATTTTTGCGTTATCAGTTGGATAATCATATTTGAATTTTTAATTAATTTTAAAATTATCAAACAAAAAAATCCTTCAAAAATTACATTTTTTTTAATTTTTTTATTATTATTATTATTATTATTATTATTTTTTTTTTTTGTAGATAAACTAAAGTTAAAGTTGAGTAATCAAACACTAAAAAAAACAGCTTATGCTATGAAAAATGCAAGAGGAGTCGTAGATAAGCTCTCGCAAACACGGCATATGTTCAGTCGTTGACGAGGATGAAAGGGTTTTGCGAGTTTTATAATTATAAGATTTTATTATTGAATCCGAAAAGTTTTATGCAAAATAAATTTCTAATATCTATATATTAAGATAGCTCGAAGTCAACCGATCAACTCTCAATATTTCGGAGTATATTAGTGTTTATAGTGTTTTTTTGCTAACGTGCGTCGAATTTTATTTTTCCGTAACAAAATCTGTCTCTCCCAACGCTTACATGCGCCGCCTAATATAAAAAATCTAAAAATTAAATATATTAATTTATTATTCTTTTTAATATTGAAAAAATATTATTTTTTATCACTCTTACTTAAAAATTAGATTTATTCAGCGAAGCTCTCACCGTTTATTGAAATGGATACCATCATAATTATCACTATATCGTGCGCTAAAATTTGAGATATATTGTTTCGACAAAAAAATTCGGATACTGTTCGACATACTTATTGTTATTTATTCAGCAGTGGTAGTGGTTTCAGTCACGGATTATATGCTAGTAAAAATTAATATATGTATATGCAATTTCAATACTTAATATTCGAAATTTATTTTGTATTTTAAATTTGTATATTTAATAATTATTATATTCGATAATTACTAAATATATACCATCTTGCATTTTATTTAAGAATAATGCTACATGTCCCAACACTTTGTCCCTAATTCATCCCTACAAAAATAAAAGATTAGTTATTTAACATACAAAATTCTTAATGACATTTAAATGATAGACTAATTTTGCAAAATTCTTAATTAAATTAAATGTAGGGATGAATTAGGGACAAAGTGTTAAGACATGTAGCATCAATTTTTATTTAAATTTAAAGAGAAAATGCATGTGGACTCTGCTACTCGTCCCGAATATTATTCCCGATTTGTATGGATTTATAGTTTTACTCAAGTGTTTTGAAAGTCTTTGTCGTTTTTTAAAGTTGTCTTGTAGTTCTAAAAAATCATTAGTCATGCACGGTAGTTTTTTATTTTTTTCTTTTATTTTATTTTCTCTTGCATAATTTTTTAAATTGAACTTATCAGAATAATTGTTTATTATTCACCGAAACGAAAGTTACCATAATTATCGGTACGTCATGTAGTTCGATTAGAGATGTTAATTGATATGGTTTCGACATAATTATTAAAAATGACAATTAATATTACGGCGGCATCACCGTCGAAAAACTAAAACTCTACCTGATGAATCCAATATTCTAAAAACCATAAATGCTAAACTTTATTTAAAGATGGTGATCAATATTACGGCGACTTCGTCGCCGAAAAATTTAAATCCTAAATGTTAAACCCAAACTCTATAAATACTAAATGTTAAACTTTATTTAAAAAGGACAATCAATATTATGGCGGCTTCGCCACCGAAAACCTAAAATCCATGATAAAACCAAACTCTATAAATCAGAAATGCTAAACTTTATTTAAAAATGACGATCAATTGAAGCCGCCGAAAAATTAAAATTCTAAATGATAAACTCAAACTATATAAATTCTAAATGCTAAACTTTATTTAAAAATGACGATCAATATTACGGCGACTTTGCCGCCGAAAAACTAAAACCCTATCTGATGAACCCAAACTTAAAAAATCCTAAATATTAAACTTTATTTAACGACAACAATTAATATTACAGTGATTTCGAAACTATATGAAGTCGCATCTCAAATGAAAGCATATAATGTGCTGATAATTACGGCAGTGTCTATTTCGACAAACAATAAACGTATTGGTGGATATTTCAAATTATATGAAAGATAAAAAAATATTAAAATAATAATAAAAATAATATTATAATATTCAAAGAAAACAAAAAAACAGAATGTTTATATTATTAAAATGAAGACAGACACAGCAACAGTTTTACCTCCCTCTTAATTGCCCAACTTATTATATTTAAGTACTAATTAAATATTGTACGGATGAATTAGGAATAAAATGTATGAACATATAGCATTATTCAATGCGTAAATAATTAAATTCTCCCCCAAAAACTATGGTACGATCACGAATTATATAATTTTTGACGAACACAAATAATAAATTAAAACATGAATAAAAGAAAAAAATATATATTTTCGACAAGATCTGCTTGCATTCGCAACCCCTTGGTCAAAATAAAGGCTTCTTCCCATTGAGCATTCCTAGCAGATGGTCCAAAACCTGGCCACCGCCATCTCTCAGACCTGAATGCATATACTCATTGGTAATCCACAGCCGGATTCCTGCTATTTGAGAAGCTGTCTCCATGACCAGCTTGAAGTTCACATACATATCTTCGTAGTATACAGCGGCCGCAACAGGAACCTGAAGGCAAAGAACAAAGTTAGTTGAAGCAAGTTTAGTGACTTGTATCGTGTAACACAAGACCAACACATTCAGAATATGCAGATGGAAGAACCTTGTTGTTATTCAGAGCTGTAATGTCGTATAAAGGTGGCCAGTCCTTTTTCTCTGCCAACAAATGAGCAACTTCTTTGAAAGGTTTCAAGGCATGAATTTCATCAAACATCCAAGGAAATACCATCTGCAGAAACAGATGCGTGAGTGAGGTCATGCGCATTGGTTGTAGTTGTAGCAAGATTGCAAGGAAGGTTTCAACTGCATGCACTGGATTGGACAGGGACGGTAGTGGTTCAGTAATACCTCTCCGGTAAACCACACGGGACGGCCTTCTTTGACAGCATTTACCGCATCAAAGTGGCTCTCCTTTTCTTCCCTTATTCTGTGAGCGGACCAACTTGAAGAAGCTCCCTTCAATCCATTAGCAATACAATGACAAGTGCAGCAGATTCAGCATGGTTGCCAAAAAGAAATAGCATTACCTGGCAGTATATGGATTCATGCAAGAGACCATACAGAGGATTGGAGGCAAAATCCAGCCACTTTTCATACTGCATCATGCATACATATATTTGAATTGAAGCAACTAGCATAACCAGCAAACTAAAACCCACTGCTGATAGAGGTTCGAGAGCCTTACTGCATTCAAAAAGAAGTAGCTAATTCGCCTTGGTGCGCCTGGAACTAATATAGGGTCCCATACCCTCTCAAACCTGGTTAAAATAGTGAAAAGAAACAGTTAAAAGTTAAATAATACCAGAGCATATTAAAATGAGACTACGAAATTAAGATGGGGGTTCAATTACAGGTAGTGCAATCGCTCGAAACCAGTGCTGGATCCTAAACCTGACAGACCCAGAAGTTGCAAGCCTCGTGGTGTCAACATACCACCAGATGGTAGAGCTACCTGTTAACAAACAAAAATAGCAAACAGGACCAGTGAGAATGGATATCAGAACTATGCCCTCAAATCGAGATACGCACAATCACCCCTACAAAAAAAGACCATGAGAGGAAAAGAGAACAAAAGGGTTGAAAAGTTTCCTCACCCCGCCTCCTTCAGACTCTGCTAGATATTTTACCACTTCTTGAATTACAACAATATCTAGAGGAAACCTCTGATAGTATTTCTCATTCTGTTTCAAGACCTGCTCAAAGCAAGATTCGTAAACAACATCTGCAGTGCATCCACCACCAATTGGAGGGATTCCACCAGTTAACAGGACTTGCTTCAATCCTCGTGGAGCAAAACTTAGGTAAGTCACAGCACAGAAGCCCCCATAACTCTGCAATCAGATACTAATCATCATAAGGTTTGAACCAACACATTGGACAAATAGAATCTTTATGCTCAAACTGTTGGTTCCATTAAATTATTTAATGAATAACTACGATCAGAGTTATAAGTGTTAATAGTGTGTTGTGTGTACAATATTCCATTTTCTGAAGGAAGTGATGCAGCCATTTTTCGCTTTTAACTTCCGAAGCAAGAGGAATGCAGCAAGATTGTAACTACTCCAGTTCCACATCACCACCAATACTCATCACGAAGAGATCATTAGTTCAACATCAAATTTATGTGCAAAAAGTATGTATGAGAGCAAGGAAAAACCATACCAGTACAACAATACAAACAAAGACCCTTACCTGTCCCAGCACAGTCCACGGTTTGCTATCTGGAACTAGCCTTTTGCGAATGAATTCAGCATCATTTATGATGTTGTCAGCTCGAAAGTGTCTCAAATAGTCAGCCAACTCTTCCGAAGATCTAAATTGAGACATTGAAGACGGCGACAAAGGAGTTGATAAGCCTGTTCCACGCTGTAAGTAAAATTTTAGAAAAATGTATAGAGACTATAAGAAAGATGCAAACTTACAACCAAAAAAGTGTTTCAAAATGACTTACCTGATCCATTAAAATAACACGGTATTCTTCACAAGCTTTACTTATCCATCCGCCAGCATCAGTTGGCCGCTGGCACTCAAAACCTGGTCCACCCTGCAAGAACAGCAAAAAAGGTAGCTGCAATTCTTCTTTCCCAACTGCAAATTACAGTGTCTTATCAGTACATTTTTAAAAAATAGAGCCAAAACGAACATGTAAGTGAATCGATTCGTTAGCATAACCACAAGTAATTTTCTTCCAGTTACAGCAAAAAAATAAACAAACCAAAAAATAGAAAGCATTGACGAAGATAGCATCTAGGGCATTGAGCATCAACATTCGACCATAAATCATATCATTCACAATGATACACAATATAAGTTAAAAATATATGGGAAATTACAGGATACGCAATCCCCTCACATCAGCACCATCATTTTCTTTAGCCAAGCAGCACCATCATTCAATATTAAATCTCTACCTCGTACTGTCGTACGAATCTACTTACCAGAGACCACTTCGCGAACGAAGACAGAGATCTCAGGCGTTGTCAGGTCATGGAGAGAGTAGTCTAGAGGTACTGTGAATCGGTGGTCCCGGAGTCGAAGCTCCGGCACCGAGAACCAATTACTCGACACGTACTTTCCGTCGACGGGGAAGGAGGCAACGGCGTTTTCAGTAGTCATTGACGTGATTTTCGATGCGAAAAATCGAAAATGACTCAGTTGACGGCGGAATGGAGTTGGAGACGGCAAAACTCTGAGCGACAAGGAAGATAATATATGCAGGCGATGGATTGACGGCAGCACACTCATCCGGTTTTGCAGAAAATAGCCGCTGGCAGCAGGAAATTCCGTGACATTTGAGCAAACTGCGTTTAGCTCGAAATTGGATGTGCTTGGAAGTCGTCGTTTCAATTATAAAAAAACAATAACGTTTTTATCACCATATAATTTGGTGTAATGCAGTAATTGGAGTGTATGTACCTAGCGGATAAAATTTGTCATCCTTTTTATAATCGTGCAGCTATATAGCAGTATTCGAGAAAGTGTTACGCGTACCACTTCTAGATTGGTTTATAAGCAACCTAAACGAAAATTTGGACAAGGCGGAAGGCGACATCCTACCATTTAAGCGGCCTATATAACCTTCTCGAACATAGCTATATAACCATACTAACATATCCATATTGTAATCCTCAATTTTAATTTTGGGCACTACCATCATACTTTACCAAAATTGATCCTTGTTGATTGTAATGCCTAATTAAGTACTATTTAAGCCAATGAGAAAAATATAATAAAATTAACAGTGATGCAGTTGTTGTAATTTCGTCAAAACATTGGGCTTTCGGTCTCACGTGTATAAGCTTTACAATGGTCTGGTGTGACCAATTTTGTTAACTGACGAGGACAGTGTCCGAAATTAAAATGGAGAGTAACAATATAGGTATTTGGGTGGACCATATAAACTCCATCTTATAAAATTGTGAAAAATTTTTATATTGTTTTTTGTAAGTGAAGTTTTTATTATTGTAAATATGAATAAATTTATAATACCGTGCTTGATATACTCATTAGGCTCTCGTACAATGATATAATTTATGAAGGTAATTTTTTTGTGTCATAGTGTCAAACCGAGTTTTAAGAATTGCCACCATTCGACCTTCCAAAAATTGGGAGTTTGTCTCGGCCTTCCGGAACCCGAGATTTATAAAACTCGCTCTTCTGTTAGGCGGTTGTCATTAATAGTATTAATTATGATAGTTAGACATTATCGGTCTTTATAAAAGCAGGCATATATGCCAGACTTCCAAAGAGTGGGATCTCCAAAAACGGATTTTGGGTAGAGCTACATGTTTGTTAGGGTTGTCATTAATAGTATTAATTACGGTAGCTATGCTTTGACACACAAACAGGTCTGGAGAAGGCCCCCTAGCCACTTCTTTCTTGCACCTATACCGGCTAGCAATCAATAAGGATCAACTTCTAAGTGGAATAATCTCAGGGATGAACAATCTACAACTCTTAACGGTTAGATTCCGAAGGGAGCTCAGGGACTAGGAGAAAGAACGAGTATCCTTGCTCCATGAGATCATACAAGAACACTTGCCAGATTCTGATATTGCAGACGAATGGGTTTGGAGAGCTGACAAAACTGGGAGTTATATCACTTTATCTACGTATAAACTGATTGAGGATTAGGTAACGTTGGATCAAGCAATGCTGAACCAGAAACTGCAGCATACTTGGAGCCCAGTGATACCGAAGAGCATACAGTTATTTGTGTGGAAACTTTTGCAGGATCGTGTTCCAACGATAGATAACTTATTGACGCGTGGAGTTGAAATACCAACTTCGCACAGGCGCTGTGTCTGGTGTGCAACTACAGATGAGACAATCAACCACCTCTTCTTTGAGTTTGCATAAGCGCAAGAGACATGGAATGAAATATATAGATGGTTAAATTGTGTCGCAGTTCAAGGAAACTCCCCCTTGGATCACTTCTCGCAACATATGAATCTGGTGCTGGGCAAAGACTGTCAGGAAACTTGGAAAGCAATTTAGGCTTCAACAGTTTGGCATCTATGGAGAGATAGGAACTGCATTCGGTTTGATGACGAGGGAAATGAAAACATAACAAAAACTATGAAGCTGCAAGTTTGAAATTGGTTATCTGCATATGGCCGAGCTGCTCGAGTAAGCACTAGCGCAAGTTGGATAAGTGGCCCGATTGTGGCAATGAACATAAATGTAATGCATTGATGTCATGGTAGGGACATTCATGTTTATGGAAGTATTTATTGACCTCGAAATATACCTATGTACAAATTTTGAGAAGTGCAATACAATTTATTTACTTACAAAAAAAAGATGTTTGTTATACATCACTCTCACAATTACCCATCCAATACCAACACAAGCAAACAATATCTCCTATTCAAATGCAGTTTCAAATCGATGTAGCAATTTAAATTGCAGTTTCGTGTAAATTTTTCTATCAATTCGCACTTTCATCTGTTTGATTTTATTATATGCAGAATATTTGTTTAGTCATATTTTTTATATAATGAACAATTATTTTGGATCTGAATTTTACGCCGATAGTGGTTCCTCTAAGCAATGTTATTTAAATTTTCCACATCCCAAGACGATTATTAACACGAAATGAGTCTAGATGGAGAGTGAAAAAAATAGCACTCAAATATTTACAGATGTACAAGCTGATACGGCATGTTCCGTAGGAGGTTACGTTCATGATTCCGAACCTGAAAGTGACGATGATGACGAGGGCATGTGTCCAATCTACGATCTCGAGTAGATCAGATGTACCCATCACCGTTAGATAGTAGCCCTCTCTAGTGACATCATGATACATATCCTCTACTGAGGGAGTCTATGTATATTTTCCCTCTATGAGCACAAGTCGTTTTAATGACGACATTGGTATGATACAGGTCAGCCAATTATTTCGGGATAAATCACATTTGCAACGGTCCATAGAGAAGTATCATGTTGCATGCCAAAAGAGAATTTTGTATGTACAAAGGTGACATAAAGAGGTGGTTACCTCTATGCAAGCACTCCAATAGTACCTCTTACACGTGTAATCTCAGTGTGTGTACAAGCCCAATTGGTGCATGTGGAAAACCATCAAAATTGACTACTCACACACATTCAAAGTTAGTGTGGTTAGCGAGTATCATTATAATCTCATGGATAGTATCGTCGCATACGAATTGGTTGGGCTAATAATAAAAAATTCAGGTACCAATACTTGAATAATAGTAGTTTATTATTCATTAACACAATTGAATAATAGTGGTTTATTATTTTTTAACACTATTGAGTTTGATATTTTATGCCTTCCGACACAACATATACAATAGCTGATACGGTCTAAATATGGTTATGAAGTCAAGTATTCAAAAGCCTAGTTTGTCCAACAGCGGGCAACAGAGAGGTGCACTAAATATGGACGTCTGTCGTCAGATGTATGCCCGCATACCTAGCATCACTAAAGCACTGGAATCCTTTAAATGTGGTTGAGTGGGTCTAGGGAATACAGATAATCACATAGAAAGGAGTTGATCTACGTATTCTGGGTTTCTGGGCAGTGCATTGCTAGTTACCAACATTGCAGGCATGCCCTATCTATATTGACTGTACGCATCTATATTGTCCATACAAACAAAAATTACTTGTTGTGTTGATACGGGATGTCAGTGGACATATTTTACCCGTCGTATTTGCGTTGGTTGATGAAGAGAGCGAGTACTCGTGGTATTGATTTTTACAGAGATTGACACTATACGTGATCAAAGACAAACCTACTTGGATCATTTCTGACAGAGGTATAAGGCTGTCTGAAAGCAATAAGTTTAATTCCAGCACTCAATGGTCAGATTGGTGTTATCACATATTGCTTATTACATATTTGTTCGAATGTGAATTCTAGATTCAAAGATAAGGTGACTTGGAAAACTGGTTTAAGGTGAAGCAAAATAAAGTTTCTCAACCAAATGAATGAGATCCTTGCGTGTAACTCTTCTGCGCACCAGTACTTAGCTGACATTGATGCAGTTAAGTGGACACTTACCTACGATGATAGAGCTTGTTGTGGTTTTATGACAACGAATCAGGTCGAGCGCTTCAATTGAGTGCTTAAGGAGGCACATAGACTTCTTATCACTTCAATAGTGCCGTAAACACAAGAGAGTTACATTAACTATTTCAAAACACTAATGACTGATTATGCGAGGAAGACCTCAACGATTGAGGCGTGGAGCAATAAGGCAAGATTCTTTTACGAGAAGGAAACTAAACGCGCCCCAAGCCATCATGTCACCACTTATGAGAGCGCTTATTCGCCTATGAGGTTCGTGGCGTAGGCAACAATGCTTGGATCGCAGGAGCAGCACCATGTCATACTCGCTGACCGTATCTGTTTTTGCGGGAAGTGATCGAGCTATGACATCCCATTTTCAAACGCGATACATGTTAGTGTCCTAATTACTAAAATGATATTTTGTTGCACAACATAAATTTTATAAATTATAAACGTAGGTTTGTCGTAAATACCCGGTGAACTCTATGGATTTTTGCATTGCGCAACTGACAATTTTGGTTCTCAAGTGGACATATGAGACGTTATTCTACCTGCAGGGTCCACGATTTGAGGTACATGCGCCACTTTTCACGCTTACTCATTCTGTCGTGTTCATATTTCTAAATGATGTGAAAACATGCTTAATGTATCAATGATTTTGATGTGTTCGTGTTTTTAAAGGGGTTTTTGTGTCATTTAACGATGTTTTTTTATGAGAGCTCGTCTAGCTTTATCGAACATTTATCCATACTCGCTTTAGTATGGATCACTGTAAAAAATAAGTCAATGTTTTCGGAATTTCATTTCAAAGTTTGTAGAGAACCGGTATTTGGTTTTTCATTTTGGCAACCCAAAAAAGTATAACTCTATAAATATCAGTGTTCGAGAAAGTGCTATACAGACACTGGGCGGTCAGGGGCAGCTCAGCACCTAAGCGGCCTAAGCGTTCATCTTAAAGTAGGCTTTTAAATAGTCTAAACGGTAATTCGGGCAAGGCAGAGAGCGACATCCTAATACTTAGACGATGCCTAAACGGTCTAGACGACTTACTTCTCAAATATTTATAAATGTATAATAATTATAATTATGTACAATTGATTAAATATGTACAAGTCAAATATCAACAATAAAATATGTTTCCATTAGAATATGTGTGGAATTTTGAATATAAAAGCCAGGTGAACGTGACAAATTATGCTCGAAGCCCTGCGGATTGGTTATGGTGGGAGGCAAACGAATTGAATGTTTCTGTCCGATATGATTCTTGATTTCTCGGGGAGCTCTACAGTCACCTTCATAATCCAATGGGAGCCATGTCTTCGTTAAGACACGCGATCTACAGTTCTTCGTGCGTGAACTCAAATGCTAGACAGCTCCTTCTCCGGTGCATGAGCAATGTCCCGGAAAACACCGTCTACGGCGGGCCGAAGCCCCATGGGGATACCCAGCGCGTCACACTCACTCACCTCCGCAAGAAGTACAAGAACGGCGAGCCCATTACAATGGTGACGGCATACGATTATCCTTCCGCGGTGCATCTGGACACCGCCGGTATTGATATCTGCTTGGTGGGCGATTCGGCTTCCATGGTGGTTCACGGATACGACACCACACTGCCCATCACGTTGGATGAGATGCTTGTCCACTGCCGGTCTGTGTCTCGCGGCGCTAATCGACCGCTGCTGGTCGGGGATTTGCCGTTTGGAAGTTATGAATCAAGCACTCATCAGGTTAAGATTCATTGTCATGAACAGATGATGACTAAATTGGGCGATGTCCTTGAACCAATCCGTGTCATTATTGCGTATTATCTGACTTCTTGATTCTTGTTACTGTCTAAAGAATTGCGTCTCGTCATTCTGGTATTTTGTGATCAATTTATGATTCAGATTGTGGACGCACATAGCTGGCGTGAAAATTGGGTTAGGGGTTTAACTGAATTTTGTTACCTTCGTATTTTTATGATCAAAGCTACAAATTTTCATTCCAATTATTAAATATTCCAAAAAAAAACATGGATAAGTTCTCATTTATGGGATATCTTTGGTTTTGAATGTACTGCTGGTGACTATTTGATTTGTCGTCAGGCTGTTGATACGGCTGTGAGGTTTCTTAAAGAAGGTGGAATGGATGCCATAAAATTGGAAGGTGGGTCACCTTCGAGGATTACTGCAGCTAAAGCAATAGTTGAAGCTGGGATTGCTGTAATGGGGCACGTTGGTCTTACCCCTCAGGCCATTAGTGTTCTAGGAGGATTTCGGCCCCAAGGCAAAAATGTGGACAGTGCAGTGAAGGCACCATTCTTGTTTTTGGTTTTCACTTGTATTTCTTACTTACGGACACCATTTCTTTGGCTGATCTTGATTCTTTACAAACGGATTCATTATGTGCAGGTTGTGGAGACTTCCCTGGCTTTACAAGAAGCGGGTTGTTTCTCCGTTGTTCTTGAATGTGTTCCTCCACCTGTAGCTGCTGCTGCAACTTCAGCTCTTAAAATCCCCACCATCGGCATTGGGGCTGGACCATTTTGTAGCGGCCAAGTTTGTATTGCTAGATCTTAATTTACCTGACAATGTGCTTTAACTATTGTGTTACACGTACTGCTTGGTCTGAACAATTCTATCCGATCTTCCTGGTGCAGGTTTTAGTATATCATGATCTGCTTGGTATGCTACAACACCCCCACCACGCAAAGGTTGGTTTTGACTCTCATTTCCCATTGCTAGTCCTTTCCAGTTTCGTCACTCATTTATGGCTAAGTGAGATTTGCTGCGTTCTCTACAGGTGACCCCGAAGTTCTGTAAACAATACGCCCGTGTTGGGGACATCATCAACAAGGCTCTCTTAGAATACCGAGAAGAAGTAAGCAACGGCTCTTTTCCCAGATCAGCTCACAGCCCTTACAAGATCGGTGCTGCAGACATTGAAGGATTCCTTCAGGCGTTGGAGAAGATGGGCCTTGGCGAAGCTGCATCTGCAGCAGCTGGTGCAGCTGAAAAGATTGAGAACACTGGAAAGTAACTACTTGGAGACGGAAAACTAACTGGGGAATTATTTAGGATACCAAATAGTTTCATGGCTTCTTCAACTCCAAGGTTGTTGTTTCAACATTACCCTTGAATCAATGTTCCATGAGCAACGACACTAGGTTTAAGACCATTTTCTGCCATCGTTCTCATCACTCTTTCGGTGTGTGTGTGAAATCCACCCTTTGGAACAATAATGGGAAAGCAAAGTGTTGTAGGTAACCTGATCAGGCTGCACTACATGTGGTTGGGGGAGTTGTCCGATTTATTTTACTGAAATTGAATGACGTGTTCAATAGAATTAACCTTTTTCATTTACAAGTTTAAGATTCACCCGTTGAAGGAAACTAGGAGCAAAAAAACAAGAGAAATCTCATTGAAAGAAGTTGCTTTTTGATTCTTTACAGCTCTAAACAGACAAAACATTGATTGAACCCTACAGAATATCAGAGGAGAGGAGTGAGTGGAAAGAAAAGCATCCACGCACAGCTCCCCCATCAAGTCAACCACCGCCGGCGGCGCTGGTAGCGCTGTTAGATAGCCAAGGGAACCGGAGATCCGCCGGCAAGTGGCCAGACATGCAGTCACCGGCCGTAAAATCCTCCAAGCCGACGAGGAAATCATCATCCAAAGTCATTTCCGATACGCTGAACTCGTCCTCGTCCTCGGGTCCCGCTAAATCCTCCATGCTACTGTCAATCTTTTCCGTCGCTGGCGAGTGGGTCGTCTCCGGCGGGATCTCCGACGAGCAGGATTGTTTGCTGGGTTCGTCCGATGTGGAGGCCTCTGCCGTCTTAAGTCGTGTGCTGCCAGCGAGCGAGTTGCGGTGAGTGGGCATCGGGTGGTTATGCTCCGCCGTGTAGGTGACCATAAACATTCCCGGGTCGGATTTATCCCGCTCCACTTGTTTCCTGGCCATACATCCTTTCGATGTGCTGCATCTGTAATAACCCCTGTTTTTGCAGAAGAACAAAATTGTCAGCATATCTGAAAATCAGCCATCCCGTAGACAAACGAAACGAAGGAAGATGGGTGAAATTGAAATAAGAAAACAAAAACAACCTTGGATATGGTGAGCCTTTGATGGGTTTTTGCCCATATTTTCTCCAAGACCACGGGTCAGAAGATAGATTCTCAGCAGCCACACGGCATAATCTCTTCGAATGGGTCTTTCTGCTAAAATAAAAAGGTCAAAAGTTCAACCCCGTGAAATAAGAACTAGAACTAGATCCTCCACTAAAACAGAGGTACATAGTATACAAATATTATTACCTCCTTTTGGACCTCGATGTTTGATTATGAGTAGCTGCTTTTCCGCCATTAGAAGCAGGGAAAAGCTGCTCCTTCTGCCGGAGCTGCTGCGGTACCCTTTTCAGAAGAGGTACTTGCCGCCGCTGCTGCTGTTGGTGTGTCTCGTACGACAGGTCTTGCAATCCCCCAAGAACAGAGAGTGGTGAAATTGGAAAGCTCTGCGGGGAGAGAGCTGTTTGGGCAGGCTCTTGAGGTTTCGTGAAAAAGGGCTTGTAAAAATCATCCAGCTCCTGCAAAAAGCTCACTCCTGTGTGCTCTGACAGATCTTGAAAACAAACGGTGGTGGGAAAGCTGTAATCTTGCTGGAAAACGCATGAAATGGGATTCTCCGATGCGGTGGAGGTTAGGGAAGCGGCGGAGCAGCCTCTCACCACCGCGTGTAAATCCCAATCATCTTCCATTGCTTCTTTTCTTCGTGTCTCTCGGCTACGAGACAAAAGCAAGGCGCTGACTTTTGCAGATGGGATAGAGAGCGAAGCGAGGAAGAAGAATAAGAAGGAAAAAAAATAAGGGATTTTGTTTTGTAAGAAAAGAAAACCAGATTTTATTTATAAAAGCAGCAGCAAGTGGGCCGAGCACCTACCGCTACTCTTGAGTGTATGCTTCATTACATCTTAAATTTTTAATTAAGCCTAATGACATCAATCAAAATTTCAAAATATCACAAGCTGAAGTGAATTTAATTCATTTCCGCCAAAAATTAATTTGCACTAAATTATATTTAAATACTAAACGTACGAAAATTGTGTAGAGGCCTAGAGGGTGTGGTGTGAATTTTAGATATAAAAGAATCGAGGTTTTTTCTGGTGCCAGATCTTCGGTCCCGAACACCCCATCCTTACATACCGGATGGCTATCGTACGGCCACGATTATACCCGCGAGAGAATCATACCTTGCAAATTCAATGTGTTTTAATTTCCCACTGCTAGGTTCTCCTAAAAGTCAATGCCGACATATGAAGATATTTTCCGGGAGAGAGCCATACCTTGCAAATTCAAGCACTCCATCTCCGTCCGATCAAAGAATCCAGCGGCGTAATTCGGGCCATCAATAGCCCTCAAAACGTATTGCTTCTGCCCCAGCAGCTGGTCGACAATGCTTGCAATTTGGCTGTTTAGAGAGAACAAGAAGCGCCAGAATCTAAAATTGTTGTATATCATCTCAACATTATGAATCTTGGAAGTTGCGGGTCTAATCGTGGCCGTCGGTTTATGAAACCGACGGCCACGAGAGTCATCCGGTATGTAAGGATGGGGTGCTCGAGACCGAAGGTCTGGCACCAGAAAAACCTGTAAAAGAATCATCATGCTACTTCTTATGCACACAGCACATCCCTTACACAATCGATAATTGCAATTTGAACTCATTGATGTTAGAGAGCAAAGCCACATACCTTAGGTTACAAAGGTTCTAACATCCTAATAAAAAATGATTGATTAACTTCAAAGGCCCATTTAGTAGGAGAGATTTAGAGTCATTTTATGAAATTATCCTAATAAATTACATGTTTAATAGTAAAGATTTATGTAAAAGATTTTTCCTAAAAAATGAAAAATGTTGGAAAATATATGAAATTATAGAAAATTGTACATAAAATTTTAATGATCATTGTTTTTGTTTTTATTTTATAACTTAATTTGTTATTTTATGTTGACTTTATGTAGTCAAAGAGGGGGTGGGGATATGGGAAGGGGAAGGCGATGAAAGGAAAAGGTCTACGCGGTTTGCGTCCCGTATCCATCGATCGTCGTGAGACTGTGGGTCCCGTCAATGCACATGCCAAAAAGAACTCAAAGTAGGTAAGCCACGTGCGGCGTACTCCATATCTCGATATGCAAGTACGTCTAGTCTAGGACTTTTTTTATTATTTTTATTTTTGTTCACAAATCATACGTCTAGCACCCCAAAACTCGTAACTCGAGTAGGTTGTATTGTATTTAGAATAGTAATGGATTTGTGTAAAGGAAATTTTCTCCTGCTCACCTCTTATTTGCAGACTGCCTTGTTTGCAAGATAGATAATCTGGGCTGTCCATTTACAAATCAACGACCAAGATTAAAATTTTACTAAAATGGATCACGTGATTTTTTTGCCCCTCGGTGAGTTCATCTCTCACCTCCTCGAGCCCTAACATCGTTGAGCCGTATGGGCGGGAATTGGGGGGCATGCGGTGTTTCTGGGAGTGGGTTCCATCCAGTAGCATTCTGAAGCGATATGTCGGCACCGGAGGCATCGAGAGCCCGAGCGAGGTGCAGTGGTGTTTTTCTCAGGTGATTGTCTCGTTGGTCGATCTTGGAGGTGCTGAAAATTAGGTATGA
>JAOYMZ010007814.1:0-22135 GCA_025802335.1 Pinguicula primuliflora
AAACCTGTCAGTCCCGGTCTGACCGGTACCGGTCGGACCGATACCGGTACCGTCTAACCCGGTACCGGTACCGGCTATATAAGCGGTACTGGCAGCGGGTACCGGGACCGGGACCCCTAGTCGGTACCGGTCCCGGTACCGGTACCGGTCGTACCAGTACCGGCGGTAAAATTTGGACACCCCTAGGTGCCACTGGGAGTCTCCCTGTTGGATTGGTTTGTAGATCCAAATTTAGCATTAGATATGTAGGTAGTAGCAAGGTGATTGCATTACCATTTTGTGGCAGAAAGTGAGAGATTCTGCATTTGTAAATTGTACAAAAAAAAATTCTGGTGGAATGAAAGTCAGTTAACTATCAAAAAAAAAAAAGAATAGCGCATTGCGTACATTTCCTAGCATCCGTCCTACTAATGAACCAATGTTCCTCCGCACCTACATACCAAATATCACACCAAACTGTTGAAGCATTATCCGGCAGAATTTTTATCAGCTACGGAATTGTCCAAAATTCTAATATGCACCGTTGTATTTAAATTTGATGGCTGGAATAAAAAGTGTTTTAAATTAAATTTTAAATTAGTCATTAGATATGAGAATCAAAATCTAATGGTTAAGATTAGAATTTTGGACCATTCCGGAGTATATATCAGACTACAATCACTTAGATGTTATCACCCCTGAAATATTTTTCCACCATTACAAGTGCCCAAGGCGCTTGAAGCTCTAGCTTGAAGCTCCATAGCCACAGGGATAATAGTGCAGCGTTTGTCTAGTCCCCAGACGTTTCTACATAATCATGTTTAATCTTCTTGGTAACAACTTTTGAGAATTGAGATGTGACAAATTCGATACCATGTGCTGTGGTCCGCCAGAAACAATTATATATAAAGATAAGCATAAGTCATAGTCTATGTTACATAATAAATTCAATCATATCTTTAGTTCTATGCCTTCACTGCTATTTTAACATGTTCTTCCCTAGTTGTTAGATACTTTTGAGGCAATTATCACAAGGATTGGGACCGTTTTTGCAGTTACTACGATCAAAGGGTTCTCCAAAGTGCTCGAGTAAAGCTTGCCTGCGGCATTCATCCTGCACAGTGATGATATTTTACATTCAGGAAAGCTCATATTCACTGATAAGATGTGCGAAAATTTACCATGAACTTACGGAGTTGATAATATACAGCATTGTGTACCTTAAGTTCGCAATACTTCTGCATTTTTTGTGCTTGAACCATTGCGGTCTTGAAGCTTTGCCTTTTAGTCACACGTCCATTTCTAAGCATGCAAACGATACGGCTGAAATCCTTTTTCTGGTACAAAACAGCACAAGTTGCAGCAAGATTGTCACGTCCTGCCCTGCCGGATTCTTGATAGTAACTTTCAACTGATTTTGAGATGGAGTTGTGAACCACGAAACGCTGACAACAGATAAGAAATGCTCATCTATTAGTGATTTAATTCTTGCAGTATCGGGGGTTATGTTCCTAAACAGTTCTGTTCGAGAAGGCGGTCGCCGCCTAGGCGCTCGGCGATCGCCTGCCCGATAAGTTGGCGCCTAGACCGCCCAGGGACCGCCTGCCCGATAAGCTGGCGCCTAGACCGCCCAGGGACCGCCTTACACTTTCTCGAAAAACAGTGAAGAAATTTCTGCTAAACCTATATTTTAAGGTTAATAAGACTTACCACATCCGGTTTGTCTATTCCCATCCCAAAAGCTATGGTAGCGCAAACCACCAGGGCTTCTCCAGAATGCCATTTCTTCTGAGCTGCAACTCTCTGACTGGCACTCAGACCAGCATGGTAGTAAACAGTTTTGATCTTGAATTTCACGTTTAAAAACTTTGAGACCTCCGCGCATTCACTTTTAGAGAGGCAGTAGACAATCCCCGATAAATTTTTGAAACGATCCATCAATAACTGCCCAAGCTGCTGGAGTGGTTCTTTGTTCTTTGTTATCACTTCATACTTCAAGTTTGGTCTATCGAAACTTGTCTCGAGAACTAGTGCGTGAGGGATTCTCAATGAACTTAATATATCCTGCGGATAAATGATTTGCATTCAGAAGAGAAAGTTTAAAAGGAATTACAGATGACCAGAGAAAACCTGGAGGCCTAACCTTACGTACTACATGAGTTGCAGTGGCAGTTAGAGCCATCAGCGGAACATTCGGGAAATTTCTCTTAAGACATCCTAATGCTCTATAATCCGGACGAAAATCGTGCCCCCACTGGCTGAAGAATGAAGATAGTAAAAACAGACAAGTAGGAACTAGGAACTAGGAATAATACTATTTTTATGTTTTTAAGCATGCCTAATGTGTCTTGGAAAAACTCGAAATAAGGGCATACCTCAGACAATGGGCTTCATCTACAACAAACCCAGCTAGTTGTCCCTGAAATGGGCGATACCATGAAATAAGTGTCAATGGCCTGGAAATTGTGAAGCATGAAGCTGGATTGGATGTTTATCAGAATAGATATAGTTACCTTCATGTGAAGAGATTTCAGGACTTCTTGAAATGCAAGATTTCCAGCAACCCTTTCCGGAGTTGCATACAGAAGTTTACAAGAAGGCTTATCTTTTCTAGAAACATCCAAGGTAGCAATGGTAAACATAAAGATGGAAGGAAAAACAAACAAGCAGCGAATAGATGTCGTGCAATCACATCTATACTCCCTGCACCCAGCACAACTTTGTTGGACTAATATCTATTACCCCTGTAACCAGTACAATTTTGTTGAAGCAACATCTAAACCCCTCGCACCGAGTAGTTGTATTCTTGAATATCTAACTCAATCAGCTAATCCATAATCAAAGGATTTTGTCATTCTTGAGGTACTTGGTTGAGTATCTTTAGGCTTTGTCATTCATATAAAATCGCACTAGTTTAACGTAAAATATTTAAATATTAGAATGCCAGTATCAAGCAACTACTAGACATCAAAATAGATAGTAACGTGGCTATGCACCAGAACTGAAGGTAAATTGCTAAAACAGATAGTAACGGGGTTATGCACCAGAACTGAAGGTAAATTGCATATGTATAAGGTGGAAGTAACGTTCCACCAAATTACAGTACAAGTCTTTGCAACTTGTTAATGAGCTTAGTAAAGTAAGACTATAATCCAAGGTGATGCCTAGTTAGATGTTCTGGAGTTTCGAAAAAGTAATAACTTCTGACATTGCCATTGTATAAAATTGTACAATAAGTATAACCGAAAATTGATTATGTTTCAATCAGAATAAAATTGCTTTCTTGATTGTTCTATAAGATTATAAGCTGTTTCGGTATGCCTTCGTAAATAGCTTAAAGGAAAAATTTATTAGGAAATATTGCACGAAAGAGTAAGTGAGATTTACCTTAATTCTTGAAGAACAATCGCTGCTTGTGAAGGCTTCTGTTGGGAATTCAAGAAAGTTGCCGGTATTGCAAATTTAACATTCAGTGTAACAATCTGATCTTGAATGAGGGATAGAAGTGGCGATATAACAATTGTAACACCGGGTCGAAGAATGGCTGGAAGCTGAGAGCATGGCAAGGGATGAGAAGCAACGGCAGAAACATGAATGTTGTATGTATAGAATAATCCATATAACAAAGCACAATCCCTAGTCTTATACTAGGTTTAGGAAGAGCTTCAAAAATGAAAATGTTAGTAATTTTATATTTTGTAGCTTATGCATAAAGATTAATTCCATTGGGATGATGAAATTCAATTACTGTATGAGGAATAAATCGGTAAACGAATATTCAAAAGCTTTCAATCTGTTTTAACTATATTTTATGCCACTAAGTGTACACTGTGCTAATAGTTTTGACTTAAAAGAGCAGGAGAAAGAAAAGGGACATGTTGAACAAGTCTCGTGACAATTAGTATCAAGTTAACTAAATAAGTTGTTGTAGCTAATTGACCACATAAATTAAATTAAGACTTGAACAACTTATCACAAAAAATTAAGACTTGAACATATCTGCATAACATAATAAAAGCATGTAAAGATGTAGCTGCTAGGAAAGAAAAACAAACAGTAGCTTCAGTTTCCTTCCAGGAAATGTTTTTCTAGACTATTCCAGGAAATGTATGGACATAAGAGAGAGTAGTGAGTTGGAACAGACCTGGTAACAAAGACTTTTACCACCTCCAGTAGGCATAAGAACAAAACAATCACGCTGACTAAGAAATGCTTTGCAAATCTGATGCTGCAATGGTCGAAAACTTCTATTGCCAAACACGATAGCATTTGCAAACTCGAGATCATCAAGTTTTTGCAGCTTCTCATATGTGAGAGTTTCATCAATATGCTGAGCTACGTAGGAAACTGATGAGCCTGAAGTTTGAGTCAGATAACTCCTGTCATCCTTCAAAATGATTGCATATCAGTAATTTGGAACCGGTGAAATGATACAAGAAAATATTGCCATTGCTACAAATATTTGTTAAAACAAGTCTTACTGCGATGGATCTAGATCTACTTGAACTTGAAGCGCTGTCATGGTTGTTTCGAAATATAGAATCACATGGTGAAGGTCTGATACGTTTTTTTCTGGGGAAATCTTTACAAGATCCTTCATCATCGCTCAAAAGATCAAATTGCATTATTTTTTTATGCTTCTGTGATTTTGGAGAGTCTTCTATGACATGAATTTTGCTTGAAGTCTCTGTAAACTTTGGACAGTAATTTTGATAAAGATCATTATCCAGAATCTCATCCAAAGCACCATAATTTTCTGACTCCAAGGCTTGCACATCAACCCAATCCTCAGAGTCTTGCACATCATCCCAATCCTCAGAGTCTTGCACAAACTCAGAAAGTGATGTGAGAAAGTCATCACCACAGTGCTCCACAGTCACAAATTCTTGACCATCTTCGCCTTACAAGAATTAATGAAACGAAAATTTTAGGAACTCAGAAAAAGGAATAGGAAAAGTTCAAGTAAACTGCAAACATAACTTCGAAAGGGAAAATACTGAAGAGGCGCGAATATTAAATTCTAGGAGCAGATAGGAAGCATATATCTTGTGAAAAGATGAAGCACAAAAGCTGGTCCATTAACATGCAGAATGCATGAATCTGCAGTATAATCCTAGCTAATAACACGGAGATGCAGTCAAACTATATAAATGAATTTGCGGGTTACCCAGTTTAGTAGACAGGATATAGTCGGATTTTGAAAAATTATCCCACTATATCATGTGTTTAGTAACCAAGACAGCCTGAGAAAACTTTTCCCGGTTGATGTGGAAAAAAAGCGAATTTTGATGGATTAAGTTTGCTTTCTAAACTTATGGGAATCATACACCCCTAAAATCTTATATAATACTGCGTACTAAACGTTGGATATCTTTTCTCATCCTACTAAATTCCATCCCACTATATCACACTCATCCCTCCTACTAAACCTACCCCAAAGGTATCATTCTTTCGATAAGCATGATATGTATCACTAATCCAGTAATATCCTACGTGCAGCATAGGTTGAGGAAGCAAAGATGTCACCACGGTTAGTAAGATCCACATGTAGCCTCGAAGGAACAGTGTCCAATCCATAGCAGTTCTAACCCAAAGACTAACCAATTGCCACCCGTGCTACAAAATGTTGCAGCACAACCAAAATGATCGGAAAAAGTTTTTTCCGATCATATGAAACTTCCGTCCCCTAACTAAACAAAATATCAACTTGGTTTCAATGTATCAACGCACAAATGGTCTTAATCTTTATAGCTCGTAATGAATCGTTTCGACATAAGATTTCACTGCCTCGGCTGACAAATGGGAACAGCCTGTCTTCCCCGTCAATTCCAAAGCAAATTGAACATACTCAATAAAAGGAGAAACAGAATGAACACGTTTTCTCGTTGCTCACCATCAAATGAACGTAAATTAAACAGGCGCAAAAACTGAAAATCTAAATCAATTAAACTGAGAAGCTAGGGTTCAGGTAGCTGAAGCAGGAGCACGAAAACTTACCATAAAGGTCTACCAGTCTATCCAATCCCTTCTTGGCCGAGCCCTCGTCAAAACCGAATTCTAGTGCCAAGCTAATCAATTTCGCCTTTTCCAACTCCATATCACGATCTCCATTTTCTTCGTCAGAATGTTTTCCCATTAGCGCCGCTGTTCCTCGACTTTCCCGCGTAATCTGAAAGTTCGAACAGACGAGTGTCATTTGGTTGACGGGAGGATTAATGATTTGTGCCTAATAACCAGTTTACACACAACAACAAAAAAAAAAAGTGAAAGAGCTAATGTATTCACGAGTAACGGGATTATCTATCAAAAAAAATACAGAAGGCAAACATAGGCATTTTTTGGAATTAATTTGAGATCAATACTAAAAATATAATTCCACATAAAAGATGGAATTTTTTAATCAAAATTTGTGATTTTTATCTATAGCAAAGTTGATTATACAACTAGTTCCAAAAGTGAGTATAGTCATGAAACGTAGAATTACAAAACTAAACAGAAGGTCAGTGTATTTTCTGGCGAGTGCGCTGGCTGCGTCTCAGACTGATTTTCTTTTTAGGGGACTCCACCCTTAGTTCATGATGTTCACTCAGCTCGTGGTGATGAGGGACCTGCATAGCCTCCTCCTCCTCGACCTGGTCAGTCCAACTCTTTCTCGGTGTTAGGTTGCAGTCTGGGGTATGCTGCTCATCAGTAAATGAGACCTTCAGCTGCTTTACATCCGGGAAGGGAGTGGCGGGAGATGTCATCATGTCCGATTTCTTCCACTTCTCCATTGACCTGAGTATGTCACATGCTGCAGCGTGACAGAGAGGTTTTTCATTCTTATACTGATTCAACTCATTGAATGAGTCTATTAGTCCATGGTATAAGACGTGCCAAATGGATCTGTTTAACTGCTTAACCGCTCGATCATCCTTTTCTTGTTGCCTGATAGGAGTTACAACAACTTGTATTGTGTCCTCATGATGCTGACGTTCAGCGACAGCAGCCTCCATTCTGATAGCTTCCTTATCAGCATGTTGTTGCGGGGTTGTGTTGATTGAAGACTTTCCCTCCAAATTATCTGCCAGGTGTTGCATTTTATCTGCATCTGCAGATTTCCCAACAAAAATTATCTCTTGTTGTTTTTCCTTAATATTATCAGCCAACGAATCTGTAACTTCCGAAATGTATTGCATTCCAGCGGTTTCAGCAGCAGGGGGAAGTTCGATATCAACAGAAAGTTCTGCAACTGCCGAATTCCCTACAGCAGAAGCATGTTGCGAATTTTTAGCAGTAAAGTGTTGCATTTTATCAGCATCCGAGCAGAGTGGTATACCAGACTCCTTTTCCTTTTCCAATCCTACATCAGACTTGTTTTTAATCCCCAGTTTTGTAGAATCCAGATGAATGGAATTATTCAAGAATTCAGATGATCCTTGATGCTGGACAATAAAATCAACTGATGCCCAAACACCCTTAGGACGAGTGTCAATGTTTTCTACCTCATGATCTGTAGTGCTTGCTTGATCAGCAGAACCTTCCATGTCGTCACTTGATGCAGGGGCATCATGCAACTTGATGGCCTCCTTCACAGCTCCTAGAAACTGCCCAACTTTTGCCCGCCCTAAGCCAACCCAAGGTAAAGATGGCCAAGCCACTGAGTCTAAATTTGCGACCTGATTGTGATCATCTTCTTGTCATTTAGCCCTTGTAGGCCGTTCTTCCATGAAGATACGGAGAAACAACCACTTTCCAGTTCAACCAATATGGATTCGCATATCCATGTATTGGAGGTGGTTAAAAACAGCATCCTACCATAAACCAGTTCAGACTTATTCGCAGTATTAGCATCCAACTGGACCGACTCTCCAAACTTGCTTGCCAGAGCATCAAAGAGGGCATTCATAGAAATAAAGATGATACACATTTGACAGTTTTATCAGTTTTACCTAATGATAATATGCTAGCCTCACCTGCTTTAAATAGTGATTGTGTGCATGCTTTAGATTCTATGGATATAGAGGATATGTAGAAGCTTTTTCATGTGATGCAAAATGTTAACACCAAGGCTATAAGTCAAAACACAAAAGATAAAGTCCTTAACCAAATAACTACCCCAACAAAATCCAAGAATCAAGTGTCAACTCAAAGACACATGATATCCTGGAATCAAAGGAATCCCCGCACACAGTCCAAGGAATACATCCCACACTACATCATCAAACACAAACAACTATGAGATTCCTTCCATTCAAGAGGTGTTTCTGTATAGGAGTATGGGTACTCTAGCAGAAACTGCCCTAATTACTCTCATGAAGTCAACTGCATACATGATCAATTCGACTTATATGTGGAAATGTCCTCCCTTAGATCTATCCTGCCAGTATCAGACTCAGAGGAAACATTCCCCTCTTAGGCAATCGCGCTTGCAATCAACTCAACTTCCTCACTACTATGGAAAGAATCCCCCTCAATGGAAGAAATGGGTACATCCAACTCATTCACTAACGATGTATCAGCAGACACAACCAATTCCTCTAAGTTGTTGATATTGCCACTAAACCCTCAGGATAGGAAATAAATCATTCCTCACCACGAGCAGAGAGTTCAAAACGAAAGGCAACCAAATCAAAATCAAAATCAAAATCAAAAATTACATAACTAGATCAAAGTCCTAGTGATGCCAAAAGCACTTTTCTGAAACATTAGAGGTCTAGGTAATCCAACATCTAAGAGAAGACTGAAACATTTAAAATTTTATAAAACTACATTCAATTACTTTCACTGTGATTAGTGGGCCAAAAATAAAACAAGACAGGCTTCCCAACATTGTGAAATATTTAAGCTTGAACAAAGGGGTATCCAACTCCTCAGGCTCTATCTGGTTCATGTAAAGATGAATTAGAAATAGAGGTCATGTTTGACTCTAAGCAGCTCCAACTTCTTAAAACTAAAAAACAAACTTACCAATCTATCCTGTTACATTGGATGTGTATACGAAAGTGCATAAGCTCTGAAAGAACAGTATTGTGGTTTGATCACTACTCCAACATAAGTAATCTCACTGAGCCAATTATCCTGGGGGAGACTTTAATGTCTCCCTCAATCAGAATGACAAAAAGGGTGGTCTGCCTTATCACATCGATGAAGGTATGGAATTCTCAGATACAATCAGAGACTGCAACCTCACTGAGGTTAATTTCTTTGGAAATATCTTCACATGGTGTAATAACAGACGAGGCAGACAAAGAATATTCATAAGATTAGATTGAATTCTTATTTCTGATTCTTGGGTTAATACAGGACCTCCCACCACGGTTTCCCATCTCAATAGAGTCTTATCTGATCATGCCCCACTGCTTGTAGAAATAGCTATCATATTACCTAGAACTCTAGCACGTTTCCAATTTCAGGAATTCTGGATTTCACACCCAGATTTCCTGAATACAGTCAAAACCGCATGGGACGCCCCTATCCCAAAATCCTATCCTGTACACGCACTAGGCATAAAACTAAAAAGTCTAAGATTCACCCTTAGAACATGGAACAAAAATATATACATGAATGTTTTCCAAAATATTAAAGATGCTGAAAACGCACTACTGCTGCTAGAACAAACTTATGAAAACTCAAGACAAGAATCATATAGAATTAAGTGGTTTGAAGGTCAAGATAATCTAAAAAGAGCATTGCTAGCAGAGTAAACTTTGTGGAGGCAGAAATCCAGAATTAAATGGCTTAAATCTGGGGACAAAAACACTGCCTACTTCCACCATACTGTTAAAATTAAAAGGCACAAATCCTACAACACATCACCAAAAAATGAAAATGGAAGCAGATTTGAACAAAAAATCTCCTTGATAAATTCATAGAATTCATTCAAAATCAGCTTTCTTCCACCCCAACAGCAGATCATCTGGACATGCTAGGTTTAATCCCTAGCATTGTAACATCTGATATGAATGAATCGCTGTCCAAATAGCTAGAACTAAAGGAAATCAGGGATACTGTATTCTCAATGGATAAAGATAGTGCCCTCAGT
This sequence comes from Pinguicula primuliflora, assembly GCA_025802335.1. Classification (NCBI taxonomy): domain Eukaryota; kingdom Viridiplantae; phylum Streptophyta; class Magnoliopsida; order Lamiales; family Lentibulariaceae; genus Pinguicula; species Pinguicula primuliflora. The sequence continues at coordinate 10,004 of JAOYMZ010007814.1, forward strand.
TCTGATGGTTTTACTGGCCATTTTTACACATCCTGTTGGGACATCATTTGCACTGATATAGCACAAATGATCATATCCTTCTATGCAGGTGAGCTCCTCCCTCAAGCCCAATCAAGCACACTCATATGTTTGATCCAAAAATTGAACATTCCATCCTCTTGTGCTGATTTCAGGCCAATCCGCCTGTGCAAATTTGGCTACAAGATCATATCTAAAATATTATCAAACAGATTAGCATCAATTCTACCACATATCATTTCCCCACAACAAAGTAGTTTTGTCAAAGGTAGATCTATCTCAGACAACATTTTTTGGCACAAGAAATGATGCACTTCCCAAACAAAAAACAAAGGGGCAATAACATAGCTATTAAATTAGACATGGCCAAGGCTTTTGATAAAGTATCTTGGATCTATCTAATAAAGGTTTTAAGGGTGTTTGGCTTCTCAGAAACCTTCATAGATATGATCTGGTTTTAAGGGTGTTTGGCTTCTCATAAACCTTCATAGATAGCCCTTGGTTCTCTGTGCTAATTTAGGGACAAGAACAGGCATTTTTAAATCTTCCAGGGGCCTTCGCCAAGGAGATCCACTCTCTCCCTCACTTTTCATCATCTAAGCTGAAGTCCTAAGTAGGAGCCTCAATAACCTAATACAACAGAATCCCTCCATAGCTTATGCTGTCCCTTCTGGCTGTCAGCATCTCTCTCATCTCTCATATGCAGACGATCTCATTCTCTTCTCAAGAAGCACTAAACAAGCACTAAAAAAGATAATGGATACACTACTAAAATATGAGGAATGCTCAGGACAAAAAATTAATATTCAAAAATGTGCTTTCATCATATCTACAAAAACTATAAATAGAACGAACATTACTGAAATGTGGAAGGAAAGTCTTCCAATGACATATTTAGGATGTCCACTATACAGTGGAAGGAAAACGAAAGCATTATTCTTGAATTGATCTCTAAAATTCAAAATAGGATGGAAGGAAGGATAATTTTGATAAAACATGTTCTTAATAGTATGTCAGTATTCCTTTTGTTGTCATTAGCTCCAGGGATCACTACCATAAATAGGATGGAAACCATGTTTCCAGACTTCTTATGGGGGTGGCTAGATGGGAAGAAAAAGATACATTGGAAAAATTAGCAGACAATATGTCATCCTACCGCAGAAGGGGAATTAGGGATTCAGAGATTAAAGGACCAAATCACTGCCTTCAACAAGAAATTATGGTGGAAGCTTCGCAATGGCAATTCGTTGTGGGATATATTCATGACATGAAAGTACTGCAAAGACACAATGATTACCAGGGCATCCTGCAAACAAATAGATTCACACATTTCGAACTTTAACATCAGATGGAAGATTAATGAAGGACATATTAGTTTCTGGTGGGACAAGTGGATGGTCGAAGGTATACTGGGGCATGTACTAATGGTCGGACTTCCAAATATCACAATAGCACAGCTCTCATTCGGAAATACTTGGAACATAAGGGCCCTTGTAGACTTTCTCTCTAACTTACCAGAGCTGGTAGACAAAATTTGTAACACCACAAGTAGCAACATAGAGGATAATCCAATCTGGGAACTAGAAATAAATGGTAGATTCCCTGTAAGCTCGGCATGGCTGTTATTCAGGCATAAATCCCCACCAGTTTAAAGATTTAAGCATTGTTGGGTCTCCATAATACCTCTCAAAATTAGTTTTCACTACTGGAAAGTGGAGCATAATATATTAGCAGTAGATCTCAACCCGGAGACAAAAGGAATACAAATCGCATCAAGATGCGCATGTTGTACTTCCAATCACCAGGAAGAATCTCTAAGTCATCTTCTATCGGAATGAGAGGTAGCTAGAGAGGTTTGGGATTTTTTTCGAGATGATACTTGGTATTCAAGTCATGAATTACCATCTCGAAAAAAGACAATAGAGATGGAGAAATATAACTGGAGGAAAAGAGCTAAAATTTTATGCAAAAATGTTGTACGCTTTGATTATCTGGACAATATGGAAGCACTACTGCAAGACTAGGTTTAAGGATGCTCTGTTCTGAGCTCCAACGGTAATAGAGGAAACACTTAACCTCCTACATGAACTAACAAATATATCTCCTTTTTTGTAGCCAAGATTTGTATCTGAGCTATCTAGACTTCACATTGTGGGAATCAAGGTGAAACCAAGGCCACCCCGCAACAAGTCAGCCAGAAATTTGTCTTCACCCACGGCGTCACTCATCAAGGCCAATATTTGTGGTATCTATTCTGTATCTACAGGTATCTTCGTGGGGTCTCGTACTGAGGAACACAGTCGGTGATCTTCTTGAAGCCTTCTGCTAGAAGCTAGATAGTGATTCAGGGATTAGTGCGGAAGCAGACTCGTTGATCAAAGGAGCCATAATACTCGAAGGTTATCCAGCAGAGGATATCAGATAGAAATATCCTCAGAAGCATTGCTAAAATCCATCAACGGTACAACAGAACGTTGGGCGGTTGACAATCAGGTAAGAGATTTAGGCCCCAAAATCCAACAAATGATAATTCCTCTTCCGAGCCTATGCAGGTTTGAAACAAACTCAGTGGCAAAGACAAGTGCTCAGATGGGAGGAGCCAAAAGAAATCTACACTTTCAAAGCTACAACCTGCTCGCGGCGTTGGCCCAACTAATACACAAAGATATAGAAAGAATTAGAAGGATATCAATGAACACTGCTGCTCCAAACTATCAGGATGAAGACATCTAGCAGCATGATAAGCAGCATCTAGCATCTTTAAAGCTTAGGCCACTTGCATATAAAAAAAGCTTAGGCCACTCATCCTTTTGAGATAATAGAATTTCCGCCATGCAATCCAAGCGATCTTCCTTGGACCTTGCTCTTTCTCTCCCCAAAAGAATCCTCTAAGTAGCTGAATGATCTTCTATAGTACACCTTTGGAAGCCTTATATATGGATAGATAGTGGACTGGAATAGTGGATATGACAGATTGAATTAGAACAGCTTTCCCTCCTATTTAGATAAATTTATTTGTCCAGTAGCCCTATCGCTTCCTGGTTACATCTTGGACTGATCTCCATGAGCTTATCCTTCGTGGATTGATCCCTATTAGAAACATAGAAAGAGGAACTGAAGCAGGCACGAGTGGATTTGAAAAGATATTCAAGAATGAAGCAATCATTGACTTATCAAAAAGCAAGATCAAGGTGGCTCAAACAGGGTGATATAAATAGTGTGTCACTTCCACATAGCAACCTGTTCTTCCCAAATCAGAAAATTAGGGCACATGATTAATCAAAAGAATCACCCGAATTCGACCAACTGGAGCAGAATCTCGTACACAACTCTAGCAATTCTCTTCCTTCAACAACCCTCATAAAATTGCCACCGAACCTACAATGGTTTCAGGTACGTCGGCACCCTCAACGGTGCTGGTAGAAATCCAAACTACCATGGAGTGCAACTGGGAGATGGTTCGTGGGAAAGCAATGCAAAGAAACATGAAAAATAGGAAGCTTTCGCCCTTCACCTTGCAGCTCTGCAAAAGCATAGTTACACTGTATGTTGCAAACTTCCCCTCTGTCTGGATAGGGAAGGATCTCTGGTCTTTCTTCGAGATGTATGACAAGCTTAGAGATGTCTACTCGCCTCCTGCAATGGTTCAACAGGGAAAACGTTATGCTTCATTAGATTTGAGAAGGATACAAATCTACAGGACTTGATGGGAAAGTTGAATGGACTCAGAATTGGCACATACAAGCTATATGCTAGCATTGCTAGAAAACCAAGTGAGTCTAAACAGGCAACTACAACTCAGGCAGATTATCTATGCACTCAGCAACAATCAATAAGCATATTTCAAAGAGGTATGAACACTATTGTTGAAGATAGCACCACCACTGCAGATAGTCTAACCTATAAGCCGAGTCCTGAAAAATGCTATGGCAGGAATCATGCTTGGTGGGAGTGCCAGTGCCTATGTTGGATTTAATTACAATGCATAGGATACTAGAGGAGCAATCTTATGCAGAAGGAAAAGTAGTCAGACTACTAGGTGTTGCAGTGACTAACCAAAAGCTATGTATTTGGAATCTTAGGCCATGGAAGCTCCTGAATGCAAAATTGGTGAGGCCAGTGTGGATTAAGATTCGGGGCACACCACTACACTGCTGGTGTGAGGACTTTTTCTCGAAGGTAGCTGCCACGAATGGAAGTGCAATGACGATAGATGAAAAAATCATAGACCAAAACGAAATGCTTTATGGTAGAGCCATAATCTTGACATCATCTGCTAGAAATATCTACGAAAGGATCACAGTATCGACAGGCGATGAAACATTTGCAGTAATAATGGAAGAAGAGAGCAGAGCTCCTATGAGAAATGACACTAGAAATTGGTATGAGCAAGCTAAGCACACATTACTGAATTGCAGAACAGTGAATGGCCAATGCTAGCTCCAACCAAATTGGACAACACTACACAAAGAAACAAAGCAAGTCCACAGCATAATAATCAAGGATCCAGAGAAGTATGCACAGGGTGCACAGGCAAGAGCAATACGGAACTGGCGACAGTCAATTGGGTGGAGGAGATGGATATCGAAGCAGACAATCAACATAAAGGCATGGAGATAGGAGATGTAACTGCAGAGTTGCATTTCCTGAAACCATTGGAAATTCTCATCGGACGACCGACGCAGAGTGAATCTCAAGACCTCTCACCAGATTTGGGAGATAACGCTACAGTAATCCAGCGCTCAAGATATGAGTCGACAAGAATTCTCCCCCAAGAATGCTTTCCATTGGAATTAATTCCAGACGGCGCCCAAATCGACCCGCTTCTGGAATCGCGAGTTGGAGTAAAGGATAAAGTTGTCAAATTGGATTCAACTGAGGTTCTGAAGCGAGACTATTTGGAGCAAGAAAAATAGGCCATAAAAGTACGGTTGGAAGACGATTTAATGGGCGGCATGGAAACGCAGGAGGAATTAATTATGTCGGAGGAAAAAATAGAGCGAACAGGATCCGAGGGCCAGCAGGTAGAGGTTAGGTCCTTGGCAGATGAACAACCGAAATTAGGGATTTTGATGAAGGAGGACAGGACAGAAGAATTGGGCTTAGCACAATTCTGCGAGAGGAAGGACATCACCCAGGCCCAAGATCGAAATAAAAGTAAAAAAAGGTTGGGCCGACCACCAAACAAAAATTTCAACAAGCCTGGTCCTTTCCGAATTACGGATCAAGATGATACCCCTGTAGCAAAGCTCTCTCATAAATTGAAAGCGCAAGAATGTCGGGGGTATCGAATGGAGAAGATGCGTGAACATAGGCGACAAAGGGTAAAGCAGAAAGTACAATTGAATGAGCTAGAACCGAAAACACAAGCCAGTCAATCTAATTTATTAGAAGACGCTGAAATTTGGGAAGTAATTAAGTGTTGTACGGGAAAAAAGAGTCCAGACCTTGATGGCTATAACTTCAAATTTCTGAAACACTTTTGGAGCCTATGGAAAGATGACATTCTAAGAGTTTTTACTAACTTTTTGACCACTGCACAATTGGTAAAGGGTATGAACTCTACTCTTGTAGTATTTGGTCCTCAAATTTATAATTCACGTGATATATCTCATTTTAGGAAACTTATATAAGATGATTGCTAATGAATTGGTTCACGATGCAAAAGCTTTTAAAAAACAAAGCTTGTATGCTAAGATAATGAGACCGGAATAGCCTTGAAATAAAGGTTACGATCGGTGAGAATAAGAGAGTGTATCCAAATAAATTTAATTGTTTGGTATTTCGGCCAAACTATAGGATTGATTCCTATCCTTTCCTTTCCTATATGCTCGAGAGTTGGCGGAAACAAAAAATAGTATTGAATGCCTGGTGTGGAAGAAAAGGGTACGGTTGGGTTGGCTGAGATTTCTTGAATGGGAAATCATGAGCTTATGGGATACACCTTTTTTTAGATAGTTTCCTTTTTCTTCAAATTTCTTCGTAAATAAAACGGTCACAAATCATTTTTACAAAAATTAAAGTATTAGAGCATGCAATTAAAGAGGTTGACTAGTGTTTGTGATAATTGTACACAAATATTATGTGTTCAAATTGCGATATAAATGTGTTGCAAAAATTAAAGTATTAGAGTATGCAATTAAAAGGTTGACGAGAGTACTTGTGATAATTGTATTATGGGTTCAAATTGGATATAAATGTGTTACATATCTCTTTTCAAATGTGTTTTTATCTCATTACTGTATTTTATCAGATAAAAAAACGTATCCAGTTAATAAATTATGTACATGTACCTAAACAGACTATATGAGTTAACGAAGTTCATGAACACTTGATCGCTCCTTCGGAATGAACGCCTTCGCTGTTGAGAATCCATCGAAAAGAAAGGAAAAGTTTGCAGTCTTCGACATATCACCGCACCGAACATCAAAATCATGTCCTCACCTCTACAATGTATGTCCACATCCATCCTCTGATGCTTCATTTTTCCCACTTCATTACCATAACCACCTATATAATATAGACCGGGGCGTGATCAACGTAATGCAAAAATTGCATTGCATACAAAATGGCGGATAAACTGCCGGAGGAATGCATATCACACGTCATTTCTCTTACCTCGCCGGTCGACGCCTGCCGCACTGCCGCCGTCTGTAAGGCTTTCCGGCTGGCTGCGGAGTCAGACGCCACTTGGGAGAGATTACTGCCGTCTGATTATCGGGAGATTGTCTCGAGATCGGTTTCAACAGTGGAGTTCTCGTCCAAGAAGGAGCTGTTTAGAAAGCTTTCGTCTGCTCCGCAGCTCATCGATGGAGGCACCAAGGTTAAAAATATCATTTCGTTTTGAAAATGAAAGAATTTCAATGAACAGAGCAGAACAGAGAACAAAACAAAACTGCACCCTACAAAATAAAATAAAATTCTCTGTGTCTTCGTTTCAGACATTTTCGGTGGATCCTCACAGCAACAAATTGTGTTACATGGTGAGTGCAAGGGAACTTTCCATCTATTGGTCCGGCGATCCTCATTGCTGGTGCTGGAAACCCTTACTCCAGTCCAGGTAAATAATCTTCTCTCACGAGATATTGGTATTACTAAAATTCCCAAATCAAAATCATCATCATTCCATTCTTTCTTTCTTTCTACTCAGATTCCCTCAAGGTGTTGAGCTGATAATGGTTTCTTGGCTCCAAATCGAGGGACAGATTAATTCCCGAATTCTGTCCCCCAGCACGACTTACGGTGCGTATCTAGTATTTCAAATCGCATCTCGAGCATTTGGATTGGCTATCCGACCTTGCGAGGTGGAGTTGGATGTTGGGGAATGTAAGAGACGGCGATCGATCTGGTTGGATCGGAACGATTGCAAAGGAGAAGAAAGTGTGATTCGCGATCGAGGCGATGGATGGTTGGAGTTGGAGCTGGGTGAATTCTCGACGACTGGAGGAGGAGGAGGAGAGAAGGAGATGATGGTGAAAATCGGGCTGAGAGAAACTGATGGGGTGCAGCTCAAGGGAGGGCTCGTTATTGAAGGCGTGGAGTGGAGGCCCAAGGAATAAAAAGTAGTGGGCTGAATTCACTGTGCATCTTGTCTTAATTTGGGGTTGCTTTCATAAATGAAGGGAAAAGGATTGGGTTCTTCATAATAATGCAAGATGTGAGGTTTCATTTGAGATTTATATATATACTAGCCATGATTGATTGAAGTTGATACAAATTGTAAAAAATAACATTTATATAAAAAATGTGTGATTGAGTGATGATTTGAATTGTTTACTTTTGAATCCTAATCTTGGGATTAGTTATACGGTGAACAATTTTGTATTACAGTGGATTATTTTGCAAATTCAATATCGAAAATCGAAATTAGTCATATCGTTGGAAAGTTTATACATAGCAGATCAAAAGCCTCATATTTTGGCACAGTCCTGGCGAATTCGTTACCGGAAATTTTTAAAACCCAATTAAGGATTACTTATGCCAAGGACCAAAATTGTCCACCATACCAAAATTGTCCACCATACCAAAATTGTCCATATGAACTTTTCTATGTTTTCCAATATATGACTCATGACTTTTAATTTTTTCGGCTTCATGTAAAATGATTTTAAGTTTAACCACTTTATAGTAAATGATTTGTATTGGATTGAACCAAATTTTTTAAATATATGTTTTAATAAACTGAAACCACACTGTCGAAAGAAACTCTCACCTCTATTTACTTTCTCAACCAATGTCCAACATGGACTACACATTGGAATCCCCAGCCAAACCTTTTGATCTCGATCCCGAACCTGGATATGTTACCCCCAACTCTGAATTGCCCCCCGAGGATTGCGAGTTCTCTATACATCGATGGGTGAAAATAACTTCACCGACCCTTTGAGCCCAGGCGTGCTACCATTCAGACCTCCTGTTGTGTATTCACCAGCGAACATTGGAATGTCGGTATACTCATCAAAAAATGTTCCAATTGGTGACTACCCCAGTCTGTGTCGGTCATTACTATAAATCCAAACGCAACCACGGATCTCCCAAATCATGGATTGGACGACCTTCCTTCAAAGACACACAGACAAACCCTTATGCCTATCAACTTGGGCCAGGAGGAAGATTTTGAAGTTTATGAAGAAGGTGCATTCTATGGATCAACCAATGGAATCCTCTCAATTGATTTCTCAGAACGTGCCCAAAAACTGATTGAACAAAGCACGAAGAACACCATAATTATCCGGCCATTAGGGAGGCACTTTAGCTATAATGTTCTCACACAGAGACTTGTGATACTGTGGAAATTGTCTGGTGACTTTCAACTTATTGATATGTCGTACGGATTTTAGTGTGTCAAATTAGCAAACAAAAGAGGAATACCGGCGAGTCTTGATGAATGACCCATGGTCACTCACGAGACATTACATAATTTTTCATCCTTGGCAGCACATATTCAACACCAAGGACTCTCACATAGATGTTGTCCTTACATGGATCTGTCTACTAGGACTGCCTACTGAATATTTACATGCAAGACTACTGGAAAAACTCACAAAAACAGTATGAACCTTTGTCAAGCAGACATACATACAGTCATTAGATAAAGAGCTCAATTTGCCCGAATTGTGTAAAAATTGATCCAAAAAAACCTTAACTCCCAACGTGCTGGTTGATGGAACAGTGTTTCCCAGTGCAGTATGAGAATCTACATCGCATTTGCTTCAAATGTGGATGTTTCGATCATCTGATTGGACAATGTGGACAGGAAATGCGATGCATTATGCCATGTTTAGCTAAAAACATTTTAAACATAGAAGACATATATTCACCGCCATCATCACTTTGAAATTGTTTGATTTTGCAAGAAAATTGATTTTCCACAAGTGCTTTAAATTCAAGAAAATATTTAAACACATCAGATTTGTGAATAAGGGGATACAACCATGAAAATCGCGAAAAATCATCAATAAATATGACATAATAGCGAAACCCAGTATTAGACGAAACCGAAGCAGTCCATACATCTGAATGAATTAGCTCTAAAGGAAAATGCAAGCAACGTGCAGAAGAGGAAAATGGTAGTTGTGTACTTTTGCCTAATGGACATGCGTCACAAAAATCTAAGCAACGAGATCCTGATATATGCAAATCATTATTTTGAACTAAATAACGAACTATGGGAGCAGCAGTATGACCTAATCTTTTATGCCAATTGTTAAATGACGCCTTCACACCAACCATACCCGTCAGTGCATAGTTGAGATGAGGAGAAGTTTTCGATAGGTCTACTGGATAGAGTCCATTAACACTAGGCCCCTGAAGGAGTGTCCTCCCCGTTTAGTTGTCCTTCACAAGATAACCATATTTAGTTAAAATAAAGAAACAATCGTTATCCCAGCAGAAATTATGAATAGATAATAATTTTGCAAAAGCATTAGGACAATGAAAAACTTTGGAAAGTGTAAGGTAACCAGAGGGAGTTGGATAATGTAGTGAACCAGTATGCTTGATTTTTAAATATTCACCATTACCTACGGCGACCTCGTTCCCTCCTGAATAGTGTTCCTACAAGAAAAGAGTAGCCAAATCATTAGTAATATGATGATTCGCCCCCGAATCGGCAAACCACAATCCATTGTCAATTGTGGTATTTGACTGTGCAGCCATAGCCATGAGGTCAGCAGGTGGGTAACGTCCCTGAAAAGTTTGATCCATTCGACTGAAGTAATCTAGAGCAGTATGACTACGGCCCCAACAAATCTGACAGGCATACGGATTTATGTTATTTGAAGAAGCTTGACTTTGTTGAATACCCGGGTCTGGGCCAACGGGCCCACCAACCTGCTGCTTTCTTGGGCTTGAATTAATGTGCTGCTGATTTGGGCTTGAATTAAAATGCTGCAGACTTGGACTGGAAGTAAGGTGATGGCCGCCTGAATAATAACTGCCTGGATGATAATGGCCTGGATGATAACGGCCTGGATCTGGGCTCGAATGATAATGGCCTGGATGGCCCAATCCATTTCCATAATTACGCCCATCACGAGGAGCCAGCCCGAGAATAGAGACCATAGAAGTTATAACCGGAGATACCCACGAACCCGACGAGTTCATCATCCATCGGGAGTTTCCAAGAGCTCCATGGCCATAAAAGGAATTGGTCGGAGATCCACCTCCTCCACCATTAACCCGACTTCGTCCATAGCTGCTACCACGAGATCGTCCATCACCGGTAAGTCTCCCGCAGCTACTGCGATATTGACCTTGGAACTATGCTGCGTATGAACGAGGGTTGCCAAATTCCAGTGTATCTTTGGAGGACCAGAGAGCTACTGCATCAGAGTCATAGGTTGGAGCATTGATCAGAGATTCATAGATAATAAGCTCACTCTCAAAATCTTCAAAAGTTAGGGCAGAAGATCTTCGTGCGAACAAAATGTGGGGCACAAACATTTGAAAGGACGGAGACAATCCTCCTGCAATGTAGTCGATCAATTCATCATCAATTATAGTTTGTCCTGCTGCTAATAATTCTGCTCTGATCAATTTGGCAGATTGAAGAAATGCGACGCAGGTTTGCTAGCCCTGCTTAAGATTCTGCAGGCATCTCTTTAGGTTTAGCACTCGAGATGCATTCCGTGGTGAGAAACGGCGAGACAGCTTATTCCATACTACTTCGGCACTAGTAAGTCCGTAGGTTTCAGGGAGTATTTTCGGCGATAGTGATCCGTTGATTAGAGCGAGGACAAACTGGTCCTTGCGACACCACTCACGAAACTCAGGATTGTCTTACAGCTCAGTCTGGGGTTCTCCATCTCGGGGTTCACCATCCTTTGGCTCAGTTAAGACTGTGAGAGTGGCAGCAGGACAGGCGAAAGATCCATCAGCTATTGACATGAGGTCATAGCTTTTGAGGATTGGCACAATTTGTGACATCCATAATAGATAGTTTGTTGAATCAAGCTTCACAGAGACGAATTGGGAGAGACTTACGGGAATGAAAGCCATAGGTAGTGATAAGAGTGAATGAGGATTGGATGAGAGGAATGAGTTTGATAGCAAGTTACTTGCTGGTGTATAGATATAGTGTTGAAAGTGAGAAAGACACAGGAGTGCAGGGATGAATAAGTTTAAGGTATGAAACAATCGGAAGAAGAAATGACGAATGTGAGATTGGGAGACGAGTTTCTAATATGAGTGAGCAAGATTGAATGGGGATGGGGATTCTGGCAAGGAGTGAGCAAGGTTGAATGGGGATGAGGATTCAGGCAAGTTTTTGGTTAGACGGACAGAATTCTGGCAAGAAGATTCAGGAAAGGAACGATGAATTAGTAGTAAGATTGGTTGATAGAGATTCAGACAGGAAAGGATTTGATCAATGGCACAAGCCAGGTATGCTCCAATACCATGAAGGATTGAATAAGTTTGATGGAAATATGAAAAAGTGAATGAAAGAGTTGCAAAGCTTTCGTAGGAAATGATTGTAATTTTTCTTAATGTATGTATTCTATCTTCTATATTTTTATAGACAATGGACAAGAGTGTCGAGAAATTTTCTCCTACAGACCCTTTGTTTGCGAGACAATTTGTTATCTGCGAGACAAGATGATCTAGTCCGTCCAT
>JAOYMZ010007825.1:0-22130 GCA_025802335.1 Pinguicula primuliflora
AATTAGGTTCGAAATATAGTAATTTGAAATATACATCATAAATCTTCTAAAATACGCTCGAAATACATCATATAATAGTTTATTGATTTTCATCTTCATCATCTAAATATTCTAAAACACTCTCGAGATGAGCCGCAGCATTTCCTACATTAAAGAAATCTAAAATTAAATGGTTGACATCAAATAAACTAAAATATTTTACAGTTTAAAGTCTAATATAATTTAATTCTACTTAATTTAATTCATTTTACCGTTTAAAGTTTAATATAATTATATATATATAAATATTTTTTTTAAATAGTGCGGGTCCAGATCGCCCCGCCCGGATAGGGCGATTCTGCCAACCCAAGGAATGCTCAAAATCGAGTCCAATGCTCCTGATGATCTTGTCGGCATATGGTCCACTACTACGTGTTTCAACCAGAACTATCATGTTCGGTTTGTGATCGTTGATAAGGTCCTTTAATGCTGAGAATGTGGTGGTGCTCTTTATACCCCGCGTATTCGAGAATATAATCTTAGAATCCATTAAAAATAAAAAAGAGCTGGGAGAAAACTGGAACCCGTCAAGTAGTTGCACTCGGCGGGTGATCAGGGTCTCCTCCTACAATAGAAGATGACCCCTGAATTGTATGGTCAGAGGGCAGGCCAGATGAGGAGTCCATCTTCGCCAAGGACGTGTCATTGTCTGTCCCTAGGTCCGTGACTTGATCCGGTGGCATCATCGCTGAAGAAATCGAGAAGAACCAAACTTATACCAAGTTAAGTCCAGCTTTCCAACATAAAAGCTCCGTGTATCTGCTGTTTTGGTGTATAGAGGGGACATTTCAGATTTACATCGCCTCTAGGCATGGATGCATAAGTTCCTGAGATAGCAACAACAGAGGATGCAGCGATGGTAGTCGAGCTATGGCTTGGTTCAACCGGTGGTCCTGTTGGTGGCACGTCAGTTCAAGATTTGTGTCTGCTATTTAGCCGCTAAGTCTGACAATTTCTTCCGCTTACCAATGAACTTATTGTCTATGGGCTTTACATAAGGAAAGGTTTTTCTTTTCTTTGTGGTTTGGTGGCAAACTACGGCCGCGTGACTAGAACCCATGTCCTGGTTCAGGGCCTCTGGCTCTAAATTTTCCAGCACAACGAATTTGGAGGTTGTAGCATAAGGGATAGGCCAAACAGTTGCTAGATTCTCCTTCATCAGTCTTCTTCCCTAATTTTCAACAACATCCAAGGCCCAGGGACTAAGTCCTTAATAATTGGCGGTTGGAAATGGGCTGGTAGGTAGTTGGCCTGCAATCCCGCGGAACCCGCTGATGCTCCATTAGTCACACCATTTACAGCGGAAGAATTATGGAAATGCCGTTAGAAAGTTTTGCTCCCTTCGAAATTATGGGAACTTCCGTGAATGGTACATTAGGTCCGCCGTAATTCTCGAGCATTTGACTCCTTGAATGTTCCGACAGTTTTTTAATTCCCAACTCCGACAGAATCAATTTATGTTTGGCCGATGACCTTCTTGTGAGGACAAACATCTGTCGAATCACCAAAACGTACACACGAAAAGCAAATGACGTGGAGCTCTTCATATTGAATAGGATAGACTTATCATCTACCACAACGGCAAGGGTCAACGACTTTCTTAGATTCAAACGCACCGCAAAACGGGCAAAGAGACCCCTTGACCGTGAGATCGTATGTTCATCAGTTTTAGGAATGCTCCAATAGAATGTGATATCTCTCTAAGAGAAATCTCGTGAAAATAAGCGCAAGAAGTCCCTGAATATGAATCCATGTCACCACGTTATCAATGTAGTCAACTTTTGTATCAAAGCTCCTATACCACATAAACACCCGTAGATAATGGCTAACTATCGTATGAGGACTCTCGAACAGTGCCTTGTTGTAGTCTTGCTTGTCGGAGCAATGAAGAAGGTAGAATCCATTATCGATATCAATTAATTTGAGATCACTTTTAGGTTTCCATGGAGATGAAAATAAAAATATATAATAATAATTGTAATTACATAAATAAAAATAAGCATTAAAAATGAAGTTGTTCTCAAATAAATAAATTATAAATATCATTTTCAAGTATTTTTTTCAGGTGTGGAGATTAATTTATACATCTGAAAGTACAATTGTAATTTTAGTCATCCGACTTTAACCTGATGCTTGTAATTAAATTCTAAATTAAAAGCTTACTTTAATCTCAATCGTTAGATTAAAATCGAACAAATTAAATTACAGCTATACTTTCACCGATACATATGATGATGTACCCCTCATAAAAACACTCATTTTCAATTATTCTATCATCCAATTTTATTTTTTTCAGGGATATAGATAAATTAGAAAGTATGGACCTTATGATCCCCCATACTCGTCAAATTTTCCTCCATTGCCCTTCTCAGATAAAGCAACCGATGGCCCAAAGGGCCATTCTCCTCTTCCTCCCGAGACGGGCATTCTCGTCAATGGCTACTACTGCTAGTGCTGCGTGCTCCGCCATGGCCACCAAGTCCCGCCTGCGGGGCGTGGTGTTTGACATGGATGGGACTTTGACGGTACCAGTCATCGACTTCCAAGCAATGTACAGAGCCGTTCTAGGAGAAGATGAGTATGTCAGGATAAAGGCCGAAAATCCTTCGGGGATCGATATATTACACCACATTGAGCAATGGAGCCCGGATAAACAGAAAAAGGCCTACGAAATCATTAAGGATTTCGAGAAAACGAGCATGGATCGACTAGAAATTATGCCTGGTGAGCCTCTTTTTTTTGTGGTGTGTGGATATAACCAGTGTTGGAGGTACATTCTCTCTGGTAAATTATGCCTCGTCTTGGCAATGGCACTACTGGTACTCTGTTTGGTGGCGAAATTTGACATAAATACTTCTTCGTATTTTTTGTTTCATGTCAAATAGATGTTCAGATTTGAAAAGGGAAGTTACCCCAGTGCTTGAATGAAGAGTTCTATTACGTACCTTGATTGCATTCTTGTGGGAAGGAGAGGCCGATGTGGGTGTGTAATTGGTTCGGTATTTGAATTTGATTGATGCTTCTATTTGTTCTGCAGGTGCTGCCGAACTTTATGGATTTCTCGAGTCAAGGAACATTAGGTAAAACTGATGCTAGAATTGAATTTAGGGTCTCAAGTTCATTTTTTGCTCGATTCTGGCTATAATTATCCAACTTCTAGTCGTCCATTGTTTGCTACATGTGTCATGAAACCTTTTTGGGTTTTCCTGTCCATTCTTCTCTTCTTTTGTAAATTTGTTTATGTATGCGCGGAATGGATTGACAATTGTGGATAAACGTATAATTGCTTATCTTGAGTAAAATTTGCGTTAAGACTGGAAACTAGCTATTGCTGTCACCAGAAAAAATCAAGTAAGCACCACAAAATGATGCCGTTTTGTTTAAAAAAACACTTTATGGCACAAACTAACTTAATTTTGTATAAAAAATTAAGCCTAACATTTCACATTATGTCACTGACTTGAAATGCTCTATTTTGGGTATACAAGTACTGATATACTATATACACTAGAAGTAGTACTGATACCAGTTTTGGGGAGAAGTCATATTAACAAAGAGGTTTTGTTCCTCCAGCTTTCTGTTCGACATGATGCTAAAGAATTTGTTGTCCTGGGTCAGCCCTCGTTACCTGTAGCCTGTAGGCTGTAAAAGTCGTAAAAGCATCACACTAAAGGTCGCGAAATGCACAGATATCTAAAACGGAACAACTTGAAAGAAGCCCTTTATGAATTAATATTCTTTGCCTCACTTATCAAACAAAGAACATGCTCTTTGCCTCAGTTTAGCATCATAGCGTCGAGTGCAATCTTTGCTGTAACAGCTTTACTTTTTGTATATGGGTGTTTTATTCTCTGCAATTTCACGTTACATCAGAAAAGGGGGCCACCCTTATATGCCTTTGATGTTATGGATAACTGATAAGCGGATAATTTTTTTTTTATAGACAAAGGTATCGAACCCTGTACCTCCACATTGGATGGGACCAAGCTCACCAGTTGAGTTACATGGGTTTGATAAGTGGATAATTTCTTAAATGAATTGATCACCTTGGGAGAATGATAAGTTCTATCTTTTTTGTACAAAGTGAAAGTAAGAATATTGACTGACGGTCGGTTTCCATTTCCAGAAGAGGATTGATCACTAGAAATGTCAAGGAGGCTGTTGATTTATTTCATGAACGCTTTGGGGTAAGCTTTCCAGTCACTTGACTGCACTGGTTTACTTATTTTATTTTATTCACATACAAAATACAATCAATCTGCTGAAAAATATTATCGACCGTAAGCTTGTTCTAAATTTTTGGTGGTAGATTGTATTTTCTCCTGCATTAAGCAGGGAGTTTAGGCCTTGTAAGCCCGATCCGTTCCCTCTTTTGCATATCTGCTCAAAGTGGGGAGTGCATCCCGATGAGGTTATAATGGTGGGGGATAGCCTTAAGGATGATGTAAGTTTACATTTTCGTGTAATGACATTTCCTTTCGTTAGTTTATGCTTCATTTGATATTTTTTGTTCACTTCTCGCTAAGCGATCGGTTAGAGTATGTACTCGATAGGAAAATGCTATTTGTACACCATAATTTGACAAACTTACTAAACACACATATATAAACAATCTCAACCATATAGGTGTGTTTAGTAAGTGTGTCAAATAATGATGTACATATAGCTTGACATTGAAAACACTTGTTTCTGAGCAGCACTGTTTTCCTTTTCCATTTTATGTTTTCTTTTGCAGGTGATCTGTGGGAAAAGAGCAGGGACACATACAATCCTGCTTGACGAAACGGGACGATATGATTCTCCTCAATACCAGACTGTGGAGTTCAAGCCTGATTACAAAGTGTCGTCTCTTGTTGAAATCCACTCGCTCCTTAAGAAAAATTTCGACCTCACTTCTTGACGCCAATGGAAGTGGATAATGAAAAAATATAGGATCAGTATAAACTCAGGCTTCTCTACTTGTCTGAATACATTTTTTTTTTTTGGAAATTTAGTGATTCCGTTAAAAGAAAATTATGTACATGACATTTTGTAAGCAAACACACTAAAGTCCAAGTATATACTACTTTAAATAGTACTTTATTAGGGAGCAAAAGTCACATTCCAAGAGAGTAAGCGTCAAACATGTTTTGTATCACAAATGTGCACAATATAATCAAAAGTTCATAGGGGTGTTTTTTCTATTCTACAAACAGAATGTAATGCAACTAAACTTAGTCGTAGAGCTAAGCAAGCTTAGTTTAAGCGTTGTCACTGCACTTGAACCAAAGATACTACAAAGAAGTAGATAAACAGAATGGGAATGATGACTTCAGGGTACAGGTTTACCTCATTACACTAGCTAAGCTCCGTTCCAGATACCAAATGACACTTATTGTGTTATGAAGAGCCATAAAACCCAGGTATAATTAGCTCCCTCTCGAGATTACTAATCAGTCTATCCCAGCAAGAGAGAGATTTTACCTCTCGCCTTCCATCTCAAGCCCACTGGTGAACATAAAGTCACTATATGGAGTGTTCCTTAACATGGCATTGCAGCTAAGGATCATGAGCCCACAGACGGCAATGTGGGAGTATTTTGTACCTTATCTATATGCATGCTTTCAAAACAACATAAGATTACAAAGTTAACTTGTGCTTCTCATTTCTGAGCTACACACAAGTTTAAGATCAAATACACTCATCCACTCATAACAAACAGTGTTCATATGTTCATCGAAACAACTTCATAGACAGCATAACTTGGCTTCCACGAGCCAAAATTCTAAAGGAATTAGCTCATGCTAGGCATGAGCTAGAGTAAAACCATGGAAACAAAAGTAAACATCATAGAACAAGATATAAGGTAAAGCTTGAAGGATGATTCGTTGAGCCCCGAGAGTTAGCTTTCCCTTCTTCTCCCCGTGGTTTCACGTCCAAACCAAACCAAACCAAACATACCCGTAAAATCCCGCCCTTAGGCAGGGTCTGGGGAGGGTAAGATGTTCGAAATCATACCTCCATCCCACAATAGGATGGACGTGGAGACCCCAACTTTAAAAAAACAAAAATAATAATAATAATAAAGTAAACATAATAGAATACTAAACAAGAGAAAACAAGTAAAACTGAAATACTTACTTATCCCAATCATGCACTACGCGCATACCGAAATAGACGGGTGCCTATGCAGAGAGATGGGTGCCTGTGGTTTCACGTCCAACTGCTGGTATGCTTGCCCCTATATCTAGAGAGATGCTCCTCTTCCTTAATTATCTTCTGGTATGAATTGCCCGGTCTCCCTCTGCCTCCTCTCGAGATGTCTCTCTTTCTTTTCTTTTTTTTGATGAAAGACCGCGATATGTTTTTTTCCTTGAGACCTGAGCCTTATTTTCTTAACAGAATATCTTCCAAACCAACAAGTTGTGTATATTCTTTTGGCGCCCAAATATGGGATGATCTTGTGCTTTTTGCTCTTTTTTCATCTTTGCACATCTTTGTCTCTTTTTGTACCTTTTGACCCTTTTTTGCATAGAAGTGTTGCATCACACGTTCAAGAACTGTGCTTGTCCTAAACAACACATTTAGCCAATACTAAGAGGTAAATTAAGTGATTAGGGCATAATAGAGTGCAAAACATCAATCTACATAAGCTCAAATCATGACATAAAATGAGCTTATCAACTACCCCACACTTCAACGATATTTGTCCTCAAGTATAACTGCAATGATGTAAACAAGAGATGAAAGAAATGCAATGTGCATGCATTTGTCAAATGAAGTAGTTGATCATATACCACATGACTTATGCAAGATGTATGCGTGTCTGGTTTTCCTCAAAAGCTCTTTTCAACTATGTGAAGACTGGTCATGTAACTGAAAGCTTAAGGAGTGAACTACGATTGAACAGAATCTCCTTAAGGGACACAATATGCATCACTACACATTCTTGAGTACATGCTTCTTTACAACTTCTACACGTGACCCTTTATGCTTAACCTTTGCTTTTTTAGGGGTCACTAGACTCTCCATTTTCTCCTTTCTTACCTAGTGCATGAGTACTTTGTGACTATCTCAGGTTAAGCCTCAACTCCATCACACTCTTTCTTTTGGGACATTGTACACGTGAGGGCTCCTCTCTTTCATGGAGTTGGACATAATAGATAGTCTCTCATCTTTGGCTTACATTTCACGTGGGCAGGGTTCTTTGCCAACCTGAATGAAGGATTAAGGTGACCATTTGCTGAAGACCTTTCTCCTCATTTTACCCTAGCTATTGACTTCTCGTTTCTTTTCAGCTCTTTCATTTATATTTCTTTTCTGAGCTGATCTTCTTTGTGGACTTCATGGATTTGCTCCAGGTCCTTTTAACTTGAAAGCTTAGCTTCTGGCCTCCTTTTGACACCAAGCGACATTTGATACACTTTGAATTGCAGCTTGCTGCATTGATGCACCCCTGATCTTCATAGTGTGAGACCTTTCATTTTTCTTGTACAGTCTGCCTAATTCCTTATCAGCTTAATTTCTTGAGTTTCTTGATGGCTTCCTCCTTTACTTCCATCGTCTAGAGAAAGTTCACTCAATCACCTCATTCGGAACCAACCAGAACCTGTTTCTCACCCTTTCCTCATAAAATTCCATGTGAACACTCAACTTCGGATATTACTTAGCTCATGCACTACCACTTTTCATACCGATGAAGAATTTGGATTTTCCTCCACAATAGGCATTACCAAGCTATCCAAGCCACAAAATAGAAAGCATGCATAGTGTGCAATCAACAACTAGAATAGGAGTGAGACTCATGTTGATAGCAAGCAAAAAATTTGGGTCAAGAAAGAAAGAAAGCATCGACAACAGAATAAGAGTAGAAGCAGGAGGATAAACAGGACCTAGAACTCATGTATGTCAACATATGCTATGCATCCCCACCCCCTCAAGTGAAAACATAAAGCAGAGAATGCATGAGTTAAATACATACAACAAGAACACCTAATATGAGGCCTTAGCAATGAAAGCTTATCAACTCCAAAGTAAGTTCTCCTCCTCTCCAGCCAGAATTTGTACTTTATGCAGTTGGCATTGTTGCTGCTTCATGTGTTTGAATTGTCTACGATTGAAAAGTTGTTCTTGAGAGGTTTTTAACTCTCAGCATAAGGTTAAACATGCACATGAAACAAAGATTCCATTTTCTCCACCCTACACGTAACAGCTTGCTATGAAGTGTGATAGATGACTCAACTCTGCTCAACGCTAGCTCAACATACCCAAGCCTGCTCACCTTAACTTGCTCAGATACTACCTTGCTGTCCTGTTTCATAAACTTGTTAGAAATCTTAAAAAATATATACAATAGCATAAAGTACCTCAATTGAGTTGCCTCCCAAGAAGCTCTGAGTAGGGTCATCAGATAGACCTTCTCTTTCAGCTGTCTTTCTTGACGCATATGACCTCTGTGCTCTTCTTCTCAAGGTACTCATGGGTAGTATAGGCTTTTAGACGATATTTATTGACCTTAAAAGTGGCTCATTCTTCTGATTTCACTTTCACAGAGCCATAGGGATATACTTTGATGACCCCAAATGGTCCAAACCATTTGCTCTTTAGCTTACCAGGAAAGAACTTCAATCGAGAGTTGAAGAGGAGCACCTTATACCCTTCAGAGAGTATCCTTCTGGTGATTTGCTTATCATGCCACATTTTTATTCTCTTTCATAGATTCTGACACTCTGATAAGCATCATGGCTCAACTCTTCTAATTCAGACAATTACAGCATCCTATTTACTCCTACTTCTTGTAGATTCACGTTGAGCTATTTGATTGCCCACTAAGCCTTGTGCTCTAACTCCATAGGCAAGTGACAAGCCTTCCCATAAACTAATTTGAAAGCAGATTTTCCTATGGGAGTTTCGTAGGTAGTTCTGTAAACCCACAAGGCGTCAGAGAGCCTTGTTGCCCAATCCTTCCTGGAAGTACTTACTGTCTTCTCCAAAATAAGGCTTATCTCCATATTTTAAATCCCTGCTTGACCATTGGTTTAACGGAGGTATGGCAGAGAGACCTTGTGTCTAACCCCATACTTATACAGAAAATTGTCAAACAACTTGTTGCAAAAGTGAGAGCCTCCGTCACTAATTATGCATTTAGGAGTACCAAACCTTGCAAAGATATGCTACTTGAGGAACTTACTGACCACAGCTGCATCATTAGAAGCAGAAGAGATAGCTTCTACCCATTTGGACACATAATCAACAGCCACTAAGATGTACATTTGACCATGGCTGGTAGGGAAAGGTCTCATGAAATCCATCCCCCAAACATCAAAGATTTTAACCTCAAGCATCCTTATCTAAGGCATCTCATTCCTTTTGGACAGATTCTCAACTCTCTGGCATCTATAACAAGATTTGGCAAAGCTATAAGCATCCTTGGATAAAGATGGCCGGAAGAAGCCACTCTGCAACACCTTTGCTGCAGTTCTCTTGCCACCTATTTGTCCTCCACATTCAAAGGAGTGACAATACTGAAGAATAGATCCTACTACTTTTTCTGGAATGCACTAGTGAATGACTTGATCTGCACACATTATAAAGAGATAAGGCTGCTCATAGAAATATGACTTCAGTTCATGAAAGAACCTCCTCTTTTCTTGGCTAGTGAAACTTGGAATCATGTTACAAGCTAGGAAATTCACATAATCAACATACCAAGGAGCTTGTAATGTAGAGACAGAAAGCACATACTCAACAGGGAAGGAGTCTAAGATAGAAGATGATGAAGGGGCTGCAGGTGTGCTTCCTTCAAGCCTTGAGGTGGTCAGCCACCACATTCTCTACCCTTTTTTTTAATCTCTGATCTCAATATCAAATTCTTGCTGAAGCAGCACCCATCTAATGAGCCTTGATTTGGCATATTTCTTGCTCATCAAGCAGCAGATCATGCGAGGGAGTTTCTCCTTCCTTTGTCCAAGCACAGCTCCTATTGCTACATCACAATCATCACACATGATCTCAAATGGTAGACTCCAGTCAGGGGCTGCCATTACTAGCGCACTGATCAAATGATTCTTCTAAGATCAAAGGAGTTCAAACACTCAGTTGTCATAAGGAATTCAGCTTCCTTTTCAAATAGATGGCACAAGGGTTTAGCAATCAAAGAGAAGTTCATGACGAAGTGCCAGCAAAATCCAGCATGCCCTATGAAACTCCTTATTGCTTTCACTGAAACATGAGGAGGCAAGCTTCTGATCACTTCTATTTTGGCTCTGTCTACCTCTAGGCCTTTCTCAGATACCTTGTGCCCCAGCACAATGCCTTCTGTAATCATGAAATGACACATTGCCCAATTGAGCACCAACTGAACCTCCTCATATCTTTACAACACTCTCTTCAAGTTTTCCAAACAGATTTCAAAGCTATCACCAAAAACAATAAAATCATCCACGAAGACTTCTATAATTTCCTCAATCATGTCTGAAAATATAGACATAATGCATCCTTGGAACGTAGCAGGAGCATTGCATAAACCAAATGGCATCCTTCTGAAAGTAAGGGTGCCATAAGGACAGGTGAATGTTGTCTTCTCCTGATCTTCAGGAGCTACCATAGTCTGATTATAGCCATTGTATCCATCTAAGTAGCTATAATATGCATGACCAGAGAGCCTGTCTAGTATCTGATCCACAAAAGGAAAAGGATAATGGTCATTACTTGTGGCTTTTTTCAGCTCACGGTAGTCAATGCACACTCTCCAGCTAGTCACTGGTCTAGAGGCAATCATCTCATCATTCTCATTTGGCTTGGCTGTGATCCCCCCTTCTTGGGTACACATTGTACAGGACTTACCCAAGTGCTGTCTGAAATAGGATAAATCACCCCTCCATCCAACCATTTCAGTACCTCTTTCCTGACTACCTCTTTCATCTTTGGATTCAGCCTTCTCTGTGCAGCCATTGTTGGCTTGCTGTCATCTTCTAGTAAGATTTTGTGCATACACATAGCTGGGGAGATTCCTCTTATATCAGCTAGAGTCAAGCCAATGGCTCTCTTGTGCTTCTTCAGAACATCTAACAGTGCCTTTTCTGCATTTTGGCTCAACGCTTGGTTGATGATCACTGGTAGAGTTTCTGCTTCTCCCAAGAATGCATACTTTAAATGGCTTAGCAATGGTTTCAGCTCCATTTCAGGTGCCGCTTCAAATGAACTTGGCTGAAGAACAGGCGGATCTTCCAAAGATTCTATCACTTTTGATGTCCAAGGCTCATTCTCCTCCATCCACATTACATACTACATCACTTCAGGATCCTACAAAACAACAGAATTGGAACTAGTCAAGCAAGTGTTAAATGAATCTTTCTCACACTATAATTCTTCAAAGAATGCCTCCCTGGTTATGTCAATGTCATTGCATTGTTCACTTTCTGCTTCATGACTAGCTGGCATCTTCATGGCAGGGCAGACACTGAAACCGATTTCTTCATCTCATATCCTCAGCTTAAGAACACCTTCTTTCATGTCAATTAGAGCTCCTCCAGTTCTAAAGAATGGCATGCCTAAGATGATTGCACCCCTTTATCTTCACCCATGTCTAGGATAACAAAGTCTACTGGAAAGTAGAACTTGTCAACCTTCACTAGCACATCTTCAACTACTCCTCTTGGTTTCTTCATTGACTTGTCTGCCAGCTAAAGAGTGATTCCTGTTGGAGTTGGTTCTCAAAATTCAAGCTTCTGTGACACATAATAAAGCATTAGATTAATGCTAACACCTTAATCACATAGAGCTCTATCAAATAATTGTTCCCCTATAGAACAAGGGACAATGAAACTTCTCGGACCTCCCAACATTGGCAGAATTACTGGATTCTGTTGACTCCATATGGCTGAGCATTCAGCAACGAGAGATATGGTTCCTTCATCTTCAATCTTCGTCTTATGAGTGAGGATATTCTTCATAAACTTGGCATGGACTGATATTTTTTCAAGTGCTTTAGCAAAGGGGATGTTAATCCTTAGCTGCTTGAGCACATTAGTGATTTTTTGGAACTACTGCTCCAATCTATCCTTGTGAAACCTTTGTGGGAATGGCAGCTTCATCATGATCTCCTCTGTGAGCTTAGGTTCCTCCCAGGTTTGCATCCTTTTCTCTTTACCTTCTGATCTGACTTTCCTATTCTCCACTTCTTTCTCCTTGTCCTCCTTCTTTGACTCTTGAGGAACAACTACTGATGATGGTAACACAGGCTCATCTACTTCCCTTCCTGACCTCAGAATTATAGCTCCACAACTGTCTTTAGGGTTATCTTCTATGGTACTAGGCAGTTAACCTTGCTGCCTCTCTTGCATTTGAGCAGCAAGCTGCCCAATAGTATGCTCCAACTTCTGCAATGCTATCTTTTTTCCTTAGATGTCAGCCCTTTTCTCCGCCATGAATCCTGCATTCCGCTGAGCCAACTGAGTTAGTATATCCTGATTCTTCTCCAGTCTCACCAAGGTTGATGTATGCTTTTGCGACTTTTCTTGCAATGGGGTCATCAGATCACCCTCATTGTTCTTTGATGCACTAGATGTTCCTTGATATTGCACATTTGGTGCTTGTAAGAGATGAGAGTCCAGAGCTCCTTGTGGATTGCTCCAACTGAACCCTAGTGCATCATTCTTTCTGTATTGATTCTGGTAACCACCTCCTGGTTGCCATCCTGGTAACAAAATTCAGCTGCTCCATCTTTACTTGTGCAGTGTTTTGGCCGTTACTAAAATGATGTCCACCTCCACATATCTCACATGAAGGCTGCTGGACCCTAAAAGCTTGTGGCTGAACAACATTCACTGAAGCTGGTTACTGAAATTTAGCATTAGGTAACAACTGATCCTTCTTGGCTGTAAGATTGATCAATGCAGCAACTACTACATCATTCTGGTTCACTGCTTGCACCTGATGGACTCCTCTTTGAGCTTGCCTCTCCACAGGACATTTGTATCAATTCTGGGCTAATGATTCAAACAGTGGATGTGCTTGATTATAAGATAATTGCATGAAAGCTCCATTAGCAGAAGAATCCACATTTGTTCTGGTTCCATGGTCCAAGCCGAAGTAGAAGGCTTGAATCTGCCTCCAATGCTGTAGGCCATGGTTCGGAAAAATCCTTAACAATCCCTTGTACCTCTCCCAAGCTTCATAAGTGTTTTCTTGCGGCCTTTGCAGGAAGGTTTGGATCTCATTCTAACGGTTTGCAAATGCAATGCGCCTATATGCAAGTATACATAACAACAAGTAGTAATCTCACTAGCAAGTAAGATTCATCTCCCATGGAAGTAGTTCTAAGACATGCTTGATTCTAATGCACTTTCAGAGTAAACACAATAGTTTGGAGTTGTCAGTACTCTAATCAAACTAAAATACAACTTAAATAACTAAACATAACTAACAATGAATCAAGATGAATTCCAACCGAACCTCAAAATGCAACAATGGCTAAAAATAGTAGCACGGCTAAAGGATGATAAACAATGATGGAAAGATGCTTGAGGACTCGGTATATCACCTCCCTATGTGTTCATGCCTTTTTTTGTCTAATCTATTGCTTAGCTCACTTTTCTAGCACCACGCGACTTCAATGCAGTCAAAGCTCATGGTCAAGTCATTTGGCTATTCTAGACCTCAACGCGAGGATTTCATAGATATACACCTACACCAGACTTATTTTGGTGACTTTGAGAAAATAGAACTATCCCTATTATGACACTACAGGTTAGGGGTGTAATACCCCAAGGACGATAGTGTGCTTGTGCCCTATGTCGAGCTTAGCCCTTGTGATCTTGTTTCCGGACTAACCTTACCTAGATGAGTGTAAATATCATGCACAAAACCACGCCAAAATGATAAACAAGATCAAGTATACAAGATAAAGCAAGCTAAGACAACATCATAGATTAAATCAGCATAATTCCACAAGGAGGCTCAACCGAGGCTTGGGTAAAGAATTTAGCTCATGCTTAGAGCATGATCATACCGATACAAAGCTTTAATACAAAATAGAGTCATGGATACAAAGCAGAATAAGAAAACGGTGGCCCTTCACTATCGAAAGATGGAGCTCCTTCTCTTCTTCCCGTAGTGTTTCGCCAAACACCAAGAGTCTGCTCTCAATCTGTGTATCCCGCTGCAAAAATGGGGTACGTCACTTGCTAGGGTATGAGTTTTGAGTCTATTACAATCGGGCCCCTTTAGTTTTGCACTTGGCTCTCTCACTTTCCATGGGGACCTATCGAACATTGCTCCAAAATTTGTATATTTCAAAATTGTGTTTGAAAGTCCCGCTTCGCTGTGATGAATCTTTACGAAGTGTGAAGTGAACTTGCTCAGGAGATCTGGGGTTAGCTGTGGTAGAAAGTTACATGCGTGACCTCCAACTCATTGCAGAGATATGATCTGCGGAAGGGATGTATCAGTAATTGCGTGCAGATTGTACCAGTTGTGATGTAATCGCTTCAATCTCGACCCTACACATCTCGGATGACTTGGTTGCAAATACAGAACTTGTAGAAGACTCTTCCATCTCTCTCCTGGAGAAATTACAGATTATTCCATGCAGGGACAAAAGAGTTATGAGTTGCAGAAGGTCAGTCAAGTAATTCCAAACTTCTTTCCCGAAATGGTTAGACAACTTTTGAAGGAATTGTTGGCCCTTTCCGGAACTGTCTTGCAACCCCTCCAAGATTTGTATAAGCATGTTTGAAGTGGGAAAATGGGCCTGAAAATGCAGCGAACACATGCGAGTCATGGGCCCTTGTATCATGGTTGGAATGGTGCACTTGGTCCCGTTAGCTGGATTTTTAGCATCTGGCCATATATGCAAATCTGGGCACGAATATTCGCCAAATCTGGGCAGAACGAACTCCAAAATCATGCTCTTGGATTGCTACATCAGTTCCTGCCATAATGCATAGTGAATTTAACTAGAAATGCTACAATATGTGGACATCTATCCGATTCTCCAATCTAATCGAAATGAGCATGAATTGAGCCATAATCTTAGTGTTTAGGGCATGTAATGACATAAACTGAAGCATGAAATAATCCCTAAATAAGAGCTTATCAAATCCCCCCACACTTAGACCATGCTCGTCCTCGAGCATACAAGAAAAAGAGAGAACCATGCTTCAAGATTAATGAGCTCAAATGCATGACCACTAGGTAGACAATGCAACTATATGCATGATGAAGATGCTGAATGGTTCGGTCAGAAACTTGAGGCATGAGTCATATAAGTAGTATTGGCTCAAATAAACAAGATATCAATGTAAGAATGTGTAGCGAACTTATGGAAGGACAGCAACCATACAAGAGTATAAGGGATAGTCAAGAAATCATCAATGTTCATCCTATGAGTACATACTTCCTAGCTGCCCGTAATATGTCCTTTTCAGCCTTGATTGCTTGTTTAGGGGCCGACTAAGCTCTTAATTTTCTACCACGTACCCTAGTGCACAAGCCTTGCAACTATCTCAAGTTGAGTCTCAACTTCTTCACACTCTTTCTTTTAGGGAAAGTGTTTAGATGAAGGCTCCTCTCTTGATGAAGTTGGACAGAATAAATGGCATCTCACTTTTGACATACATGAAATGTGGACATACTTCTTGTGTCTAACTTGAATTCAAGATCGAGCGCCCAGCAGCAGAATTTGGAAAAATCCAAACAATTCGCGAGAGACTCCAGACTTCATTGGCTAAAGACGCAATCCCACTCCTTCCATATCACCAATTTGCCGCTCTCGGGCACCAGGAAAGAAATTTTTGAATTACTCTCAGTCTATGGCAAGGTACTGGATTTACATATGCCGCTGCAATTAAACAGATGAGGCTGCCGTTTTGCATTCGTTCGATATCCAAAAATACTGAATCCCCATCAGTTGTTGGGTAGACTCAATGAAATCTGGATAGGCTCTTTCAAACTGGAATTTAGTTTGAGTTATGAGGCTATGAAATCTTTTCGTGCGGGTAAACAGAAATTTGAATTCGCAGCTAATGCTCCCTGTGTTGCTAACTTGGATAATGCTGATACAAATGTTGAGCTAGGTTCTAGAGCTATTTCCCCTAGTATTCTGGCAGATACACGGCCTGATGTGGCCATGGAGAAAATAGACTATAAGCACGATGAGAGTGCATCATCTTGGCTGAATATATGTCTACTGGGCTCTCTCATGCCATTGCTGGATATAGGCTCTATTAACAAAAACTTGCAAGCGGCTGGATATGAAGCACTCACAGCCACTGGAGTGGAGGGAGGTGAGGTCCTATTGATCATTCCGGATGAAGGTCAGCAAGCACGGCTACTCCAAGATGATGCAACTCAAGCCAAAATTTGTCTTCGAAATATAAGACCATGGCGGTTATTAAGAGGGAAACCGGCCAGATGCACTTGGATCTCAGTCAGGGGCGCTCTGCTGCAATTTTGGACTACGAATTTGTTCACCAAAATAGCGTTATCCCTCGGGGAACTTGTGCACATTGATCCCAAGACTAGTAGTAAGGCAGACATGAGATTTGGACGGCTGCAGATCCTTACAAACATCACAGGATGGATCAGCAAATTTCTTTTGGTGGACATAGGTGCTACAATTTTTATGGTAAGAATTCAGGAGGATAGGAAAAATGAAACAATTATGGGATGTACCCAAGAATCCTGGCCAGCACTAGTGCCTGTAGCTAGGATGCAAAATGGTGCAGATAGGAAGCAAACTGGTACAGATACTCTTCAGCTGGCGGATGCGGTGTCTGCCTCTCCACTACCAAAATCAGTCCTGCCATCTCTAGATGTTGTAACTAAACCAGCAACTGGAGCTAATGGAACCACCCCACAACCAGAATTGATCAGACCAGCAGCAGTTTTGGAAGCGCCTGCTGCTGCTAACAGAAAGCAGACAACGGTGGTGGCATCAACTGCTGCTAACAGAAAACAGGGTGAAGCTCCAACGCAACCTATTGAAAATGAGCAGCCTCTCCAATTAGCATCCGAGGACAACCTAGCTGCAGAATCTACTGAGATCCCCCAGAATTTGCAACATGACATTTTTAGAAAATCAGAACTTAAAGACAAAAGGGTTCTTTCAGGTCTGGAACCAGAAATCTCTGCACCTGCTGCCACTAGAAAGCAATCTGACGAGGAAAACCAACTAGAGAAGGCTTCTAACGGTACTGTAGCTTCATGGACAATGGCAGATAAACTGGGCGCCTCTGCTGGAGTAGTACACTGCCCAGAAACACACATCCGAGGAGTCCAAAAGGGCCCAGAGACTGAGAATCAAATCTTGGATGCCTCAACTGCTGACCTTGTTGGAGCTGCACAATTTGTCCCTGCTGCAACTCGTCCAGTAGCAGCAGCAGCCCAGCTTCCATCCACCTCAGACCTGCAATTAGAAGTCCCAAAAATCCCAACATCAGCAACAGGACCAGCTGCAACAGCTTCTGCAGTACAGGCATCCAATGTCGCTGTAGCTGCATCCAATGTTCAGCAACAAAGTGCTACGAATCCAGCAGCAAGTCCTGCTAGACCAGGAACACCAGCTGCAACACAGGCCCAGGATGGTGGACCAGCAGTTAGACAACTACAAAGAGCAATCTGGACGGAACTTTATGACGGCCTAGTTGAATCCCTTAACGAATTGAATGGACACAGGGAGGAAGTACCCCCCTGGGATGCTGCAGCAAAAGCTCTATGCAGTGCAATGTACAAATGGAAAAGAACTGAAATGATGATCCCATCACCCAACAGAGAGAAGAAAGCACTCCCATCTCCACAAGTCACGCCGTTAGCAAAAACCACGGAACAACAAACCCCAGAGAGAAATTCGAGGAAGAGCTGGGCGGATCAGGTAGAAGAAGAGGAGGCCGTCAAGGCCCTGGAACCAAATGCAAACAATATCGAAGACAAGGAACTTGTGCCTACCCAGACACAGCAAGCCACACCCCTGAAGCGCAGGCGCGGGCGCCCCAAGAAACTCTTAGACTTTGTTTGGTGATTGTACATTTCACGATTATGCTCACTTTTGGGGCTAGTTTGTATAATCCCTTTTATCATCAATAAAATTTCCTATTTTCTTCAAAAAAAAAAACGAATCCAAAGATGCCTTTTATATAATGAAAATGTTGCGGGACTCGAAAATTTAAAACCACAATTTTTGGGTACCACTGAAACAACAATGAGCCTTTGTCTTTCTTGTCATTTCTATCTCCTTTTTGTTTTCATTTTTTTGTTTTATTTTGAACATTATAATATTATTTATATTATTTTTTTAATAAATTTTTTTATCTTTCCAATAATTTGAAATATCCGGTAAAACGCTTATCGTTTGTCAAAATAAAAACAACTATAATTATCAACACGTCGTGCACTTACATTTAACATGACACTTCATATAATTTCGATTTACTTATTATTTAATTATTTTGTTATTATTTTATAGTGTTTTGGGTTTGGGTTTTAGGGTTTAAGTTTAGAATTCAGGGTTTATATTTTTGGCGGCAAAGTCGCCGTAATATTGATTATTATTTTCAATAAAGTTTAGCATTTATGGTTTGTAGGGTCTAGGGTTTAGAATTTAGGGTTTTAATTTTTCGACAGCTTTTATTACTATTTTTAATAAATTTTAGCATTTATGGTTTGTAGGTTTAAGGTTTAGCATTTAGGGTTTGGGTTTTGGGTTTAGGTTTTAATTTTTAGTTTTTCGGTGGCGAAGCCGCCGTAATATTGATTATCATTTTAAATAAAGTTTAGCATTTATGGTTTATATGGTATAGGGTTTAGAGTTTATGGTTTGGAGTTTTAGTTTTTCGACGACGGAGCCGCCGTAATATTAATTTTATTTCTAATATGGTTTAATATTTAGAATTTATTAGGTTTAGAGTTTAGGATTTATTAGGGTTTATGATTTATAGGATTTAGGGTTTAGTTATTTAATACTAATATAATATCTATAAATTTTATACACTCAATATTATAAGATTATTGAAAATAATAATTAATATTTATTTAATTATTTTAAATTAATAAAATATTAATTAATAATTATTTTATTATTTTTTTTATTGGAACCAGAATTTTAGTGCCCAAAAATGTTGGCGCCCTACCACTCCCCTTTATATAATGTATTGTGTTAATCCAGGATAAAAGATGAAGACATGTTAATGGGGACAAAAATTGAACTTACAATAAAAGTATTCGTAGTGACAAAAAATATGCATTAAATTGAACTTGTAATAAAATTATTGAGTGGACCGGATATATGTATTAAATTGTTTATTGTACTTTCTCTATAGGGTTGTGGTTTTACTATGGACCTAACTTAGGCAGTGTTTTTTACAGCTTTTTCATAGCTTCTTTTGTCTTTTTCACAGCATAAATTTAGGGTTTTTGTTGTTTATGGTTTAGGGTTTAGGCAGTTATTGCTGTTTTTGCAATGTTTGGTAAATCAGCTTTTGGTTTGGCTTATCTACAAAAAAGTCAGAAAAAAGCTAAAAGTCGTGGGAGTAGCTTTTGAATGGCTTTTCTCAGTGACAATTTTAAAATTAATTCGAAGTTTAAATGTGATATAATTATTCTTTCACTTGCAAAAGTCCTTCTGCAAAGCAAAAGCATAAGCTCTCCCAAACAACCGCTAATTGGTCCCTTTCCATGCAAGCCGATATGACGTCAATGAAATTTTGTTCATTTGTTTGGATAAATTTTTCTGATAGGTCTTTTGCTTGGATAACTAGCTTTCAATTTACGTCTCTTAGGGCCATTTGATAAACGAACAATAAGATGAAATATTTTTTCTGTCTGCTCCGCCCTGCGGCAGGCTATCCGCCCCATCCCACATATATAATGAATAAAAAATACAAAAATTAAAAAGGCTGGAAAAAAAAGAACATAAGGAAACTAAGGCAGTGTTTGCGAGAGCTTTTCCACAGCTCCTTTGATCTTTTCCACAGCGTAAGCTATTTTGGGAGTGTTTGGTTAATCAGCTTTGGCTTTGGCTTATCTACAAAAAGTCAGAAAACGGTTAAAAGTCATAAGTTAGGTGGGAGTAGCTTATGAATAGCTTTTCTCAGTGGCAATTTTGAAATTAATTCGAAGTTTAAATGTAATATAATTATTCTTGTTCATTCAAAAGTCCTTTTGCAAAAATCCTTCTGCAAAAACATAAGCTCTCGCAAGCACAGTCTAAGAATATATTATCTACCGGCTTAAGTGGTGAGTACATAAATTAATAATTATGAGATGCAAGGATCTATATACCGAATGAGAGAACTAATTTATTTATTAGTAAGAAAGACAAATAAGAAATGTGTGAAAAAAGAAGAAGCATGTAAGGTAGGGGCGGCTCCATACCTACGGAGTGTCCAAAAAATATTACCGATACCGATACCGATACCGGTAAACTCGATATCGGTACCGATACTAGTAAAGAATACCGGTACTAAATATCGGTACCGGTCTGTAACCTGTACCAACCTCTGGTACCGGTACCACAAAAACTGGTACCGGACCTGTACCGACAAAATTAATTTAAAAAATAATTTTAATTTTTTCAATTAAAAAATATTTTTCAAAGTTTTTTTTGAAAAAATCGTATTCGGTACTGGTATCATTACCGAAACGGACCGGTATTGATACCTGCCCGGACCGAACCGAGGGTACCGATACCGATGAGTACCGGTACCGGTACCAAAATTTGATACCGATAATGGGCCGGTACCGGTTATCGGTTGGACCGGTACCAACCGGCCCGATAGACTCCTTTACCCTATACCATCGAGCAATTTACTATTCTAACAATCGATGATGTTGATTCTATTATGGTCTGGATGAATTATGTGGTTTTGGCTTACGGTGCATGGTCTAATGAGCTTAGGTTTAAGATTTTAATGAGAGTAGCGCACATCTTTCGCATAAGTTGACCCACACGTCCACATGGACACACGTGACTCGAGGCTAAAGAGGGAAATATATTTTCTAACACAACCAACTTAAGTCATTTCTACTCCAGAGATCCGAGCTAAAAGTGTGGGGTTTGTCAACATTTGGCTTCCTACGTACATCGATCTAATTTCTTTACTCCCCTTTAAATGCAGCTCGTTGGTGTTGGGCGCAGCAGATAAATATAATAATGGAGGAATCAGGCAGGTGCAGTAAATAAATGGACACCAAAAATTTAACGTGGTTCACCCTCAATCTTGGGCTATGTCCACGGGATAAACTCCGACAAATTTCTTCCACTATAAAATAGTAGGTACAAGAGAGTCTTCTCTAGAACTTCTACAGGCTAACCAACACCGGAGATCTACCCAAAAATATTTTCCCAATATTTTTATCACTTCCCCAATTTAGGAACATCCTAAACAACTCTCTTTTCCTCACAAGAATACTGATTGTGTTTTCTTCTCTTGTTGGTGTAGTTTGAAACTGAACGAATGCCTCCTATTTATAGGCATCAGGCATTGGTATGAACACAGTAGCCAAAGTTTGCAGGCAGCAGTCTTTTTTTGAAAAAGAACCAACACGTTTTGCAGGCAGCAACTTTGAAAAACATTTCTTCACTTTTTTTAACAAAACTTATTCAATGTTGGATGGCATGCCACATTTATTGAGTCCATGTGAGGAGAGACCTACAACAATTCTTTCCCTCCTGATTATATGGAGAGTTTCATCATCCCGGCTGTTGTACGACAAAATTCAAAGTCTCTCCTTGGAAGTATCTTCGTCAACATATCAGACCCGTTCTCTTTAGTATGGATCTTCTCGAGTTGTAATTTCTTCATTTTCACTACATCTCTGATCCAATGATTTCGAATATCGATATGTTTTGATCTGGAATGGAATGATGTATTCTTTGAGAGACGGATGGCACTTTGACTGTCACAGAATAGTTGATACTTCTCTTGGTAGAAGTCAAGTTCATTCAAGAACTTCTTCATCCAGAGGAACTCCTTGCACGCTTCCATTGCTGCAATATACTCAGCTTCAGTCGTAGACAAAGCGACACACTTTTGTAATTTCGACTGCCATGTCACAGCTCCCCCTGCAAATGTAACCAGATAACCTGATGTAGACTTCCTCGAGTCAACATCACC
>JAOYMZ010007845.1:0-22128 GCA_025802335.1 Pinguicula primuliflora
GTTGGTGTATGAATTGTGTAATATATAATTACACAAAAGTTAATAAGAAGATAATATTCTTCTTATAGTGTGTTCTTCTTCATATTGTATTCCAACAAGACGATGTGTTATACTCAACATGTTTTGTGCATGATATGGGCTCCAGTCCATTCATACACCTCTGTCCACACATCTTTAGCCTGCGGACAATCAAAGAACAAATGTGAAATGGACTCAATCAATTCTGCACACCAGACGCAGCGCTGGTGAGACTCTGCCAAGGCTACACCTCGTTTGCTCAGATTGTCCATTGTTGACAGTTGTTCCTGTATTAGTTTTCAGAAAAAAAATTGTACGCGATGTGGCACAATTTTGCCCCGCAGATTCTCATACACCTCTGCCAACGGTTGAGTCACGGGAAACTGATCTACAGCCTTATGATAACCTGCACTTACCTCATACACTCCATGACTGTCCCCACTCTAAGACCAGACATCGTCCTCATCTGAGATCGGTTTATACTGCTCCATCATACTCAACATCTCGTTCAAACGATCTTGTTCCCAATCTCGGAGGGCTCTCCTAAAAGATAGATGTTGTTGGACGAAGTTAAACTGGAATGCTTCGTTCACCAGAACTTCCTTGCTTCGACTGATTCTGTACAGATCCGAAAATAGGACAGCTAGTCGCCACTCACCCATCCAGTTTAATAACCAGAAAGATGAGTGATTTCCTGAACCCACTCGTGGTCGGAGCTTCTTGTTAAACCATTCAACGTTGATGGTGGCATTCCAGATATACGTCCATGGCTTTGACAGGTTGTCTGGTATAGGCACTAGATCTAATCTGCATAAACATTAGCTGCTCTCATATACTTGGAATGTAAAACTGTAGCCCATAAACGGTCATGCTCGTGTCGTAATCTCCATAACCATTTAGCTAGCAATGTCACATCTCTCAATCCAAGTCCTCCCACATCCATGCTCATGCACAACACAGACCACTTGACCCAATGAATCGGACGAGAGCTACTCCCTGATGTTTTCCACAAGAAGTTGCCAAGTAGCTTTTGTATTTTCTTGTGCACTGTTTTAGGCATTTTAAAGATGGACATGTAATATACCATCTACTTCAGCAGAGAGGTTTTCACCAAAGTCACCCTTCCTGCAAAGTTCAAAAACCTGGAATCCCACTTCGTCATTTTTCTTTCCAATGTCTCTAAGAGTTTATCCGACATTTTCTAACAACCTGGGTTATCTTCGATTGGGAGACCAAGGTATATAAATGGCAATTTCCCCACTGAGCAGTATAGAACTTCCGAGAACTCAAGAACTTTTTCACTATCAACATTCATCCCACTTAACAAACTCTTTGAGTAATTAATTGATAAGCCAGACACCAGTTCGAACGACTGTAAGATACATTTCAACATGAACACGTTCTGATCATCACCTTCAACGAAGAAGAGCGTATCATCTGTATATTACAAATTTGAGATTTCCACAGTGTTTACTTTTGAACCTGATAGCAATCCCAACAATGTAGCCCATTTTTATCATCATGCCAAGTCCCTCAGCCACAATCAGAAACAACAAAGGAGATAGTGGGCAGCCTTGTTTTAATCCTCTGTAGAATTTAAAGTCCCCTGAGCTACTTCCATTGACTATCACAGCCGCATTAGCTGATGTTACACAACCCATTATCCATTTTATCCATGTTTCATTAAAATCGAACTTTTCCATCATATGAAATAGAACGTCCCAGCTGATAGTATCGAAAGCCTTCACGAAATCAACTATAAACAAGACTAGTGGCTTCTTGTTTCTTCAATAAGAATGTAGTATTTCATTCGCAACCAGTACACCATCCAGGATTTGTCTTCCTGCCAAGAACCTATTTTCTCCCTACTGATCATACGGGTAAGTACTTTACTCAATCGGTTGGACAGCAGCTTTGCTAGAATTTTATAACCACTTCCAACTAGTGAGGTTGGACGATACTGCCCCAGCAACTGAGGACTATTGATCTTCGGAGCCAATGTGATCCATGAACTAGCTAGGGATTTTGGCAATCCAGAATCATTCTGGAATTCTTGAACAAACTTCACAAAATCAGATCTTACCGTGTCCCAATATGTCTGCAGGAAGAAGAAGTTGAAATCGTCTGGCCCCGGACTTTTCTGAGGGGAACAGCTTCTCACGGCTGCAGTTATTTCAGCTTCCATAAATGGTTCAGTTAGGGCGACATTCTCTTCTGCTGACACCCTGAGTTCTGCTTCAATGTTAAGCCTCTGTCGGGACCACTTATCCTCTGCATATTGCTGCTTAAAATGCTCCCTGATTTCATTTTTCACTTCTGACACCTCCACACACCGTTGATTCCCAATTTGTAGGCATTTGATTGAGTTTTGCAGTCTAGTATTTTTTATTCTTGCATTGAAATATCTTGTGTTTCCATCATTGTCTCGGTTCCACTTCAACCTTGCCTTCTGATAGTTGATTTTGTCCTTACAACCAAGAGAAGTCTCCAAATTAGATCTCAGCTGCATTCTGTGAG
This sequence comes from Pinguicula primuliflora, assembly GCA_025802335.1. NCBI lineage: Eukaryota > Viridiplantae > Streptophyta > Magnoliopsida > Lamiales > Lentibulariaceae > Pinguicula > Pinguicula primuliflora. The sequence continues at coordinate 2,536 of JAOYMZ010007845.1, forward strand.
AAGTCTCCATTTCAGGTAAAACTCTTTCCTCTGCTTGACTGTCCAGAGCATTATTCTGAGCTGTGATATCTTCAATGTTTCTGTCCACATTTCCAAATACCTCCATGTTCCACTTTCTCAACTTGCCACGCATGATTTTCAGCTTTTGATGCAGTATGTAGGCTTTTGTACCAGTTACATGTATGGACTCCCATTCTTTCTGCACAAAGTCCTTAAAGTCAACATGATCATTCCAGCAATTCATCGTGCGAAAAATTTTAGGATCCCCGTTTAGTATTTCTTCTTTCAGCAGTATCGGCCGATGGTCTGACAGGCCTCTTTCAAGTGCAGTTTGATAACATGTTTGTCACACTTCCATCCACTCCTCAGTTAGGAGAAATCTGTCCAAGCGACTTAAACTTGGCCCTCGACCTGTGGCACATGTGAACTAATGCCTTTGCATCGGCAGATCAACCAGATTCGTGTCTTGAATGAACTTATTGAAATCTTGCATTTCTTTGCAGTTTGGAGCAGCGATTCTCCTCCTTTCCTCCATGGATCTGACCGCGTTAAAGTCCCCTACTACACACACCTTATCCACATTACCAGTCAATAGGTGCTCAACAATCCTTGTTCATAGTTCCTTCTTTTCCTGGACTATGGACGGGGCGTATACATTTATAACTTTTAGTTGAACTGCATTAGCCCTGCAAATTCCTGTTATTGCTATGAAACCATCTTCTGATACTGCAGTCTGGATGACAAATTTATCTAGCCTCCACAAACACAAAATGCCACCCGAGCGACCCAATGAGTCACGGTGAGACCACTCAATGTTTTCATCAGGACATAGTCGCTTGCACTTCACTCGGTTCATATGCTCTGTTTTTTACTCTTGAAGACATAAGAAATCAATGTGGTTCTTCCTCACCAAGTCCTTAACTGAACGACGCTTAGCTGAAGTTCCCAACCCCTTGATGTTCCAAGACGCTATTCTCATTGTATTTACTTGGAAACTTTGTTTGCAGGCTTCTGTTTCAATTTCTGTTGATACAATTCTGAAGCTGACGGATTTAGATTTTTTAGCTTTGTCAGAACCTCCATATCTGCCAATTCAGATGTCACTCCCAATTGCTTTGGTGTTTCCCATATTTCCTGAGAAGTTTCTGCGAGTTTTGCCATAAATTTCCCTCCCAACTGCTCCTTATCAGCTGATCGGATGTTTTCACGATAATGAATTCTTGCTGTGTGGTGCCGAAGCCTTTCCTTCGACTGACTCGCTGCTAGTACCAGGCCTTCTGCAGCTCTGTCCAACATTTTCGGAGTCATATCAATATTAGGGTCTAAACCAAAGGGGTCATCGTCCACCTCTGGAACATGAGCAGTTGAGTTCCCCCGTGTTACCATCTCCGGACTGGTGATTGTCACAAATCTCTTTTTATTGTTTAGATTTTTTCGGTTCTCGAGGACAAGGGTCGTAGGAGCGATCCAGAATCGTCTGTATTTCCCCCTTTCTCTCCACACTATTACCTCAGCTGGCCATTCCACGCATTTTCTCAATTATTTCCTCATCTATATAATCGTCACAAGAAATCTCTTTGTCCCCTGAACTGGCAGTAACCTCTCCCAAGCCACTATATTTTACCACGTTATTCTCCTTTGCAGACTGAGCGACAATTGGTTCAGCTTCCATTTTTTCAATACTAGCCATATGACGTCGTTTTCAGTCACCGAAGTGCTCACCATTTGCCGAGATCCCCAACCTGGCTTACTAGCCTCCTGTTCTTCATAGATTCTTACCATGAAGCTACTTGTTTCTGTTTCAACCTTAATCTCAGTGCTCACCAGAAGGTTTGCGGATGTCATAATTAGGACTCTCCCATACTGCATCTCCAATTTATCGATAGTTCGCTTGTCTACTTTGGCGACTGTTCCTAGTGTATCACAAATCTCTGAGAAAAAATGCTCATACCAACAATGGAGTGGTGCCCCTCTCACTCGAACCCAGGCCGGCCTCATCAATTGTCCCTCTACAAATTTCCAAGGGCTTAAATTGTGCAGGCAGAGTAATCCTGCAGTTCCAGTATCACTTAACAGCTTTAGTTGATCTACTGCTAAGCTCAATCTCAATAGCACTTCCCCTCCTTCCATACGAACCACAACACCCCCTATGTATCCCGTCCATTCAAGAATGTTCCCCAGAGTACCAATGTCCAGTATTGGAGATGCGAAACCCACAAGACATCTGTCTAACCAAGCTGACTCCTCCGCTGTTGGAGAGAATTTTACCGTTTTCACAAGGTCGCCATTTATCGATGTTGGGTATTCATTTTATCCTGCCCCACTGATAGCTGAGGCCCTAAAATCTGAGTTCAACCGGAAGTTCCTTCCGAAGGCAAGCTCGATTAGCAAACAGTTGGCCGGTCTCAATCTTGACACCATTAACCTTTCATGTGATTTCGTCCAAGTTTGTGCCTTTTGCAAAGTGCACAAAACCGTATCTTTATCCAATTAATTCCATTATTGCCAGTGCGAATACGTTACATACCTGTCCGTAGGACTGAAAGAACTTCCAGATCTCCTGCACGCTCCATTTGGCCGGAAAATTAGAGATGTACAGGGATACCGAGGTCGCACGGATTTTTTCGATAAAAGCTGGGAGTGGTTTCCGCGGCTTTGGTTTGCTCACGTTACCTGCCGATGTCTTTCCCCGCTTGGCCACTGTCTGCCATGGATTCTCATTGTCAATTGTGCCTTCTTTCTGCGACCCGGACGGGTTACCGTTGGCATCGTCGCCATAGTCGCCTTTATCGCTAGGGTTCTCCGTCGCCATCTTATGAATTGGGAATTAACTAGAAACATGTTATTTTGTCGGTTATACAAACCGTATTATCAGAGTTTATAGAAGGAGTGTAGGAACGATTAATCGCCGGATCTACAAATATTATAAACTGATTTTAGTTTTCGTTTGAAAAATTGTACGAAAATTTGAAGTAAACAAAAATTGCAGAAATGTAGAGAATGCAGATTTAAGGCCCGAGGTTCGCCGGAGGTGTTCTCCGACTACGTCCTCGTTTGGAACTCCGGCACTGAAAAGCCGGTTCCGATATATAGATCTCCGAACGCAGAACAGCAACAATTGCAGCCGAGTATACACACAACTCGCTAGAACAACAGTAGATCTATGGTAACAGCGCCTTCACAGACTAAGAATGAACTCAAGAAGCTACAGGAACCACCGGCTAACAACTGTCGGAATTACGCTCCCAACTAAAGAGAAAAATGAGCTCGAGAGGTTTCAGTGATGGAGGAGCGTCTGAAAATTCTTGTGTGGCTGCTGGTGGGTTTCTTCAAATATATACATAATCCAGAACCTTCGTGCAGTGAGCTAGGTTTTCAGGCCCAATATCATAAAGTCTGGTAGTAGAATTAATTTCCTTGGCCCACTTCTATTTTGCATTGTAACTTAATTTTCCGACTGTGCTGGAGTATGGGCCCAAATTCCAACATTCACCAACCCCGAAAGATAGGTTATTTGGAGCTTGACTCTTCTCTCAAAGTATACAAGGACTTCATGAGCTCCATCTTGTAGACAAGACTATGCCTATGGATATTTCATTAGACATAACCATGTCTATGAACTTTAGTTTTTGTGTTTTGGATTCAGCCAATAAGCAATTGGTTTATTTATATATAACTATTGATGAGTTAGCTTATGTTTTTTTTAGGAAAGAGTATATTAAGAAAATAAAAAAATAAATATATAATGTTGCTTTGGGACATCCCCTCTCGACCCAGATAATATCTGGGTCGTTATCGAATTGTGTTGGGTCAATCAATTCAAAAGTTAGATATCCGGATCCCTGTTAGATGGATTGGTCTTCTTCCACATGATCACTTTCATCGATCTATAAAACTCCTTTGGTTTACATTTTTCTCCTCTAAATTTAGCGCTTATGGAGCTCCCAATTTTCCACATAAAATCGTACCAGATGTTGTTCATAACTACGGATATGTATTGGGTGGCTTATGACCAGCAAATTCTTGTAAGACATTTAAGATTTTATTCAAATCAAATCAAATCTAGTTAATGTGCTTCATTCACAATGGTAAATGGAAAATGCTATTCATACATACTTTTTAGATATTAGGATTTGTTAACGTAACCACAAATAAAAAAAAATTGAATAATGACAAATAAAAAAAATTATGGTTGTAATTATTATACATCATTGTGTCAACCAATAACGTCTAAAAAGTATATATATGAATAGCATAGCTCATGGTAAAATGAGAAAATTGGTCCATTTATTAAGCTCCCACAACATCTGGAAGAAGCGCCCGTAGCAACTCAAGATTAAGACTCCGTGCGATGATAAGAACTTTGAACAAGAATGTATTCAGCAAAAGACATGCATCACTAGACTATATATATATATATATATATATATATATATATAGTGTGTGCCTGGGTACAAAACAATGCTTGCTAATACATAAAAGGGGCATCGAACAAATCCTACCATAAAAAACTGCAGTTTCAACGAGAAACTATTGCCAGATCATCTCGTGATATGTGACAACTTGATGCGGCGCAGAATGACGGTGGAGACAGATCAATGCCATTTGTGCACAAAGGAAGAAAAAATTGTGGCCCATGTGACTCGTATTTATTATATGCATTGGATTGGAAATAATGCAGATGTAGGAGCGAGCGGTTGGAGCAGAGCAGAGCACAAGCGAAGCGGAGCAGATTGGCTACAAAAATGCGAGTAATTGCAGCATCTCCTACCCGAGCATCTACAACAGCCACTGTTCACTACCGCTGCATATGAGGTTCCTGGCAGCCTTATAGTAGTATATCCAGTGCTTTAATCAATACAGCAGCATTCTGTATTGCCTCGACAGGTTTCTTGATAGAGTTGCTAGTTTAGGGTTTTCTCAGGATCTACTTCCTCCCCCCGTAATAACCCTGCAACATTAACCTGAAGTTTCAGGCCAACTATCTTTCTGCCATTTATCTTCTCAACCAACTCTTATGGGTTGCGAACTAAGTCGAATCAAACCATCTTTCTTGCATCCGAACCTGAATGGAATGTTTGTGAAGTGCAAGGAGGACAACCTAAATCCCATTGCTTTGATGCTATCGTAGCGTCAGCCCCTTTGAGACTTCGCCAACGACTGAGTTGTGCTACCAGAGGTACCAAGATGTTGATGGACTGATTTCCTTTTGGTTACTAGAATCCAATCTTCATTCCCAGGTCGATCCCCAGACTCAGCGGACTAGCTCCCCTCCGGGATGATACTTATGTTGTGTTGAGTTTCCGCACCCTCTCCTCCAATCTTCTCGTTGCCAATATCATGTGGTCGTTTCATTAGAAGGGATGTAATTTTCCTCCTCTATCGAAAAAGAATATTGTCATGCCTCGATTAGAGCACTAATAAAGCAAAAAAAAATCGCAATACACGTTGCGACATATGTCCTCCACAGTCTAACGAAAAACGATTCTGTTAACTACAAAGTTTGTGCCACAGGGAATTACATCCAAACAAATTCAAACGACCGCCCCAATATACATACATCATAAAATGCGTTCTCAACGAAGAGTGAAGTGAGGAGAACAGGTATGCATATATCATCAGCACATCTTCCAAAGTCTTATTTAACTTGAATAATTCCAGCATTGATGAGTTTCTGAATTTTGGCCATCACCTGTGGGTTCTTCATATGTTGCTGGGCTGCATTAGGATTCTCCTGGAGGTCGGTCAAAACCTATTCGAGCAGAAAGCAGCATGCATCAAAACCTGATCATAACCACAGCCCGCAAACACTTTGTAAAGAGAGACCAAATCATACCTGTCTCATCACCGGGTCAGTTAGGATGTTTTGAACCTCTGGGTCCTGCATTCCTTTCGCCTATACGAAAAACGACACAGAATGCAGGTCAAAAAATTGCTTGCCACAATACATCATAGGTCAACCATGTCCTCACACTCCAAATGGAAATGCAGCAAACCTGTCTCTCTTTCAACTCCTCTGGGCTCAGATCTCCACGGCTAGCTTTGTTCATCTGTTCGACGCATCTGCAGTTAATTGTAGATAGCATCCAAGCATGTTAAGAGGAGGCCCAACCAATGAAGAGGCTATAAGCAAATAAACAAATTATATGAATTGGCATACCGCCTGACACCATCAAGCAATTCCTGATTGTGGGAGTCGTGCTTTAAACCCTCCTGATATGTCTCCACGGCTTTTTCATACTCTTTCATAAAGAATTGGATAGCACCCTTTCTCGTATAGCCTTTGGCGAAAGTTGGATCAAGTTCAATGCACTTCTCAGCATCTTTGAGCCCTTCAGGCATTGCCCCAAGTTTTGTGTAACAGGCAGCTCTATTGCTGTATGCCTGAAAAGTTATGTCAACTCAAATACTCTCCAGAACGAGGCCCTTGCTCTACCTAAATCCTCCGAATGTACCGTACCTTAGCATCCTTCGGATTTCTCTTTATTGCTTCTGTGTATTGCTTAATCGCCTCAGGGTACTTCTGGTCCTTAAAATATTGGTTTCCTAAAATCCAATACCAAACACACAGCACAGTAACCAACCAGACATCAAAGAACGAATGTTGGTAATATTCAGCTAATAAGATCAGAAACACTTATCCAAAAAAAAATAACAGAAACACTTCATACCTTTCTCACGCTCCTCATCAGCTATTTTTGGATTGAAGTACTCCTCTTGTTCTAGATCCTTCTTTGCTTTCTCAGCATCATTCAGCTTTTTCAGAGTGTCGGGGTTCCGATGCTCAGTTAAGGCTTTCTGAAAAGTCTCGATAGCAGGGTCATAATCCTTCGAAGACTTGGCCATCTTGACTAAAGCCGTACCCTTTCTAGTTAAGGCCTTAGCGATCATCTTGAAATCTGCCCTCAGTTCCCTACCCCTTTCAACTGCCGTGTCACAATCGTTAATGCAATCCTCATACTGAAATAGAAAACATAAGTGTGAATGAATGACATATGGGTTGAAAATACCTCACATTACTTGAGAACAATTGTGGAAACAATGCTATATCTAAAGTAAACTGGTATAAAAAGACCACCAAACGCACTGCACAAATACTGTTGAGAATGTTTACTACTATCAAATCCAGAGTAATTCTCCACAATCAAACCTCATACTGTAACCGAGATGCCTCTGCTCACACCAATAGTCATCATATACTATTGGATACAGAGAAGCTATACTCTACTGCATAAAAAAATATTGTCCAGACTCCAGATAACTGTACAATTATCACAAATGACTTCCTTCTTACCATAAATACCCTTAAACCCTACCATCAACATCACAAAACTCATGCCTCAGTCGAGGTACCCCACAAAGAAAAGGAGATAAGGAGAAACCGTATGCAAAATGAGGCAACAAAATGAAAATGTATATTAATAAAATTGAAAACAGAGCATGGCGTTGTTCTAAAAATCATACCTAAACTTAGCCTATGCACTGGGCGCCCATCGCCTGCCCATATATAGAACCGGGGATCCCACTATGGGCAGCCCTGGCAGCTGTGCAGCTGCCAAGCTCCTGGGGGCGCCCAAAATTAGGGGTTGACATGTGCATGGCCCATGTAGAAACCCTAAATTTGTACAACGGCCAGCCCATTTCCTCAGTTCGGGCTGACGGGTCACATCTGCATGCCTGGTCAGACACGTCTGCCTACAGGCAGATGGCAGCGAGTGTCAGACGCAACCCATCTGCATCGCATTTTCAAACAGGTAACAACTGTCTATAGCAGACCCAAATCCTGAGACTTAGCAGTCCAACCAAAAAGCTATTGATAATCCTCTTACATTACAACTTACCCCAAAAAAAACCTCTAACATTACATAGCATCTCTAGATACGTGAGAGACTATGAACAGCATCCTTAACAGATCAACTGTAACATATCAAATAATTCCTCTAATTAGCGCATACTGTTATACTTTTACTGGAATTGTGAGAGAGGCAATATCCATTCTGAAAGGACAAGCTTAAGAATACATATGCCAGATGACCATAATAGACTTAAGATCAAATGGAAAAATATTTCATACTATGACCAAGCCCTAACTTCAGCTATTCAATTGGACCCAGTAAGAAAATAATCAGACAATGCAAACTGCATCGACATAACCGTTAAAACTTCCAAAATCTTACAGGTATTTGCAGAATAAGCTAAAGTTGGCATGTTTCAACAGACCCTATGAAAAGATAAGAACGAAGAACGGAGAAAAATATAACCTGTTCCAATAATGAAAGACATGTAGCGCATCGCCAGATAGTTAAAAATATTAGCACCGACATAAAGCATTTTTTGGAACCTGATTACACCTTCTACGCATTACTGGCTTGCAACTAAGAACATCCCATAGAAAAAAGAAACATAATACCTTGCCCATTTCCAGGTATACAGCAGCCCGATTGGTTAGATAAGATATATCTTCGCCGTCAAGATCAATGGCCTTAGAGTAATGCTCAATTGCAGTCTCAAAATCCTTCTTTTTGTATGCTGCATTCCCAGCTTCTTTCTCTTTCTGCCCATTCTTTTTTCTATCCCTTTTCTCATTTTCTTCATCGTCAAAATCCATTTCTTCAGGTTCAGGCCGCCTTTCTGGCCTCTTTTCTTCCTTCTTCGGCTCAGCCTCCCCAGCTGCAGGTCTCTTCCTCTCGGGCGATCCGTTAGTGGACTCTTGTGCAGACGGTATCTCCACGTCTTGTTCAGCCCCCCTCGTCTGAAACTTTAAATTCAACAATACTCCCAATGCCGTCATAATCCTTTGATCAGTCAAGTACACTTGCAAATTATCCGGGTCCTTCTGAATATCCTGCAGCATCTTCACAAAGTCAGGCTGCTGAAGATACCCCCGGGTAGTTGGATCTGTGGACAACCTAACCCACATCTCTGGCCCGAACGCTTCCCCGAACGGATTCCCTCCAGGCCCTGCACGTGACCTGGAGCTCCTGGCCGCAGCAGCCTCCGCATCACGGAGTCCAGACTTGAGGCCCTCGTTACTAGGGTCTACCTCGAGACCTTTCTTATAAGCTGAAACCGCGTCGCTGTAGTTATGTAGTCCCAATTGTGCTGCTCCGAGGCGCGAGTATCCCTTCCCCCAATCCGGTTTGAGCTCGACTGTCTTCTTCGCATCGGAAAGAGCTTCGGAGAATTTGTTTACGGATGCATATGCTGCGGATCTATTGGAGTAAAGAACGTGATTAGTGGGGGTTAATTCGATGGCAGTGGTGAAGTGCCGGACGGCCTCTTCATAGTTTCCGGCGGAGAAAGCTGCGTTTCCCTTGGCCTTAGCTTCCTCTGCCATTATTCGATCGATTACCAATTCGATGAATTGTGGCTGTTCGAGAACTTTGGTATCGTTTTAAGGAACTTTGGTATTGTCGGAGGCGGAGAGGTTTTTGATGATTGCAAAGAAAGAGTAATAGTGGAGAGACCAGGTGCGAGCGACTTCTAGTGGGGATCTAGAATGTTCGGGTAGAGGGTTCCTCGATCATTGTATATTTTTGTAAAGGGGATCCCTAAAAATAAATTATTAATATTTAATAAATATAATTTTTTTAAAAATTAAATTTTAAAATTTAAATTTAAAAATATTGATAAATTTAAAGCATTAAATCATATTAAAAATTGTATTTTATATTATGTTGCCGGCGAAAATACTAAACCCTAAATCCTAAATTATAAATCCTAATTTTTAAGCCCTAAATCCTAGAATGGAGAAGAATAGAAAAAATATATATTGATTTGTATTTTTCGACTAACGTGTTCCCGTAGCCTGTGTACACGAGACCCGAGCCCAGAGAGAATGAGGGGTCTGTTTTCAACTTGGTATCAGAGCCCAGGGAGAAATTCCAAGAGTATTGGGCCCTAGAGAAGTCCCAATAGTATTGGACCCATGGAGAGTCTAATTGAGGGATTTGGCCCATGAGTGATTTGGCTAAATTAAGAATAATTCATGTGTTAGTCCAAATCTCAATAGAATTTACCTAGTTGGACTTGAGGGTGAGTGTTGGAAATTGTCCTACACGGATTAGAGGAGTAAAGAAGAACCAACATAAATAGAAATGTGGAGCTACAATCTATTGGACTCAAGATTTTAGTGAGAGTAACTCACATCTTCCTATTTAAGTAGGTTCACACGCACACATGCAGACACCAATATCTTGTTCAGCATATGTGATGGAATTTCTCAACCAATTCATTTAATGTAAGACATGTGTATTTTGGTGACTTTCCTTAACCGTCCCTTGTTTTCACCCATTGTTGGATCCAATCTCCTTTTTTAGACGATAGGATCCGAGTCTCGGATTCTATCATTGTTCGAGTAAGAAGCCTATGCTTAATTATGATGTCATCTTCAACTGGTCCAAAAGTATAGTGTACCCCTACAGTGTCACCTTTACTAAGCAATTATATAGCCTGTTCCTTCAACTCTGGACCATACAATTCAAAAATATCATCACGATAGATCAACTACAACACTTGGAATGCATATCATGTTTCACCTTCAATAACATCAAAAGTCTCATTCTTAATTCATATGCTTCCCACTAATTTGTCCGAACACATCCCTAGTGCAATTAAAATGCTAGCTCTGATAAATGAACTTGGATACAAGGGGTTCAAGAAATAAAATATTGCTTCAAATCACATTGCAAGATGAGGGTTAACTCAATTGAAGGGTCATATTCATAAGAAAATAGAAAGAAAAAATCTGACAAGATATCAGGCTAATCCCAAAGAGATGCACCTAACAGCAGCAGGGGCTGGTCCAGGATCTCAATACTGACGGTGCTCACTTGAAAGGTACAAAAAATATGGTTAAAATAAAGTACGTAAAAATTATTTAAAAATATACATAATTTTAATTATTACATATCCACGATATACAATACTTTCTGTGTAATTATTCCATCGATGTTATTTGAAATTTCCTACTCGCCATTTTTTGAAATTTTTGCAAAATATTTTTATTATCTATACTTAAAAAATATCTTTATCAATCATCTCCATTATCAATACTTGGGAAAAGAAACTCACTTATTTGTATACTATTTAATTCTCTTTTATGTTTCTGAAATTTCAATAATACTTTATTCTGTTTCCAAAAACTAGTGGTGTAAACATTATCTCAATTCTTATGATATAAACCTTTGCCAAATAAAAAGTAAGGAAAATACAAGGCAACATCAAGAGATTCAATATATTTTAACCAACTATGTTTCTCAAATCACGTGTATTCAACATTATCTAGATGTAAAAAAGGTGTTCCAGGTTCATTGATATTTGTTATATGGTATCAAGATATGTTATATGATATTTTATCAAGATATGTTATATGATATTTGTCTTGAACCACGTTCATTTCCAGATCTCCAACGTTATTAAGATGTAAGAAAGGTATTTCAACATCTTTCGGTCACATCATATTAATATACTAATCTAATTCACTTTTTAATGCAAACTTCACGTTAATCTCAAAATTATCTAGATAAAGCTCAGCTAGATTAAGTAATTGATCACTATCGAAATTGAAAATACATCACTAGGATCAACATACTTCATACATATAATTAGCTCCGACTTTGATTTAACAAAACGGTTATCCATTACTTGAATAATGAGATAAAAAAAATATACGATAGTAACATAATATAAATAAGGTGACGGCTCCGTACCCCTCAGTTTTTTGCCCTCAGTTCTTCCCTCAATTCAATTCCGGCCACTAGGATCGCCCGTTGACGGAATTAGGCACATCGTTAGAAACCTTATACATAGAAGATCATATGTTCAAGTTTTGGTGATGTTCCAACGACGTTATCACCGTTTAATGGAGGGTTCACATTTTCCCTTGGATTAAGTAGTCCTAAATAGGGTTTTCGGCGACGAAGTCGTCGGAACCGGAACTAAACATGAACATATGATCTTCTATGTATAAGGTTTCTAACTATGTGCCCAATTCTGTCAACGGGCGATCCTATTGGCCGGAATTGAGTTGAGGGAAGAATTGAGGGTAAAAAACTGAGAGGTACGGAGCCGTCCCCATATATATAAATTCAACACTCAAATTCTAAATTATCTATCACGATTTGAAGAAGCACCAAGCCTAACTTTTGGGGGACAATTTTTTGTTGCAACAGGGTCGTCGCGCCATTTTAAATTTGCCACCGCCCGGCCTTGCCAAGTCCGAGAACAGATCCCAGACTCGCCAAAGTCGGGAATATGTGCCCGGACTTGCCAAAATCGGGAATGTTTAATACCCGGTCTCCGCAATGCTGGGCATGATTAAAACGGCTAATGATGGTAATTAAGATATCCTGTCTTTTTCAAGTCCGATATTTAAAACGTTCCCAGACTTGCCAAGTCCGGGAGTGTTGATTACATTCTGGCCGAACCTTCTTCTTTCTCATTCTGCCATTCCCGTTTTTCTTTTAGCCATTGTCGTCCCGTGCGTAAATCCCGGACTTACCAAGTCCGACTCCGTCGAATTTGCCGTCGCCGCCATCCTAAATTGTTAAAGAATTATAAGGTAATCGATTATGGTTTCATTTTTTCCAATTAGGGTTTGAAAATTGTTTTAGGGTTTGAAAATTGTTTTAGGGTTTGAAAATTGTTTTAGAGTTTATGAAATTGGTTTGGTTTAGTTTGATTAGGTAATTGTTTTGAAATGTAGTGAATTGTTAGTGAATTATTACGGATTTGATTTGAATTTTTAGAAATTATTATTGAATTGTTATGAATTTGTATGAATTATTAGGGTTTTGATATGAATAGTTATTTGATATGAATTATTGTTCTATTTTGTAGCATGTCTACGCAGCAAAGTCAGAGGACAGATTTGTACCTATCGGTTTCACAGGACGTCTTATGGGATTTGAACGCACATCGTAGCTCAAAAATTTTGGAGAAAAGAATTAACATAGATCACGTGATGAAAACACACCATCCGGATCAACGTATACGTGAGCTAAAGTTGCATCGTCGGGTACGGCAGTACATATTTGATGCTAGGATGTGGGGTGTTTATCTCGCTGCAGATATACGGGAGAATCAGTACTTTATTACGGCACTGATTGAGAGGTGGCATCCGGCCACTCATATATTTTGGCTACCGTTTGGGGAGTATTCGATCACTCTCCAAGATGTTTCGATATTGTGGGAGATTCCAGTTGACGGTACTCCGATTCATTTTGGTGCTACGGGGGATGCACACTGAACGTTCCAGGACGCTCGATTGTATTTAGAACGGTGGATTGGCATGCATGACTTACCTAATGAGGCATTCTCCCAGTCCGCAGTCAATATACCCTTTATTGGGGGCTTCTTGACATTCCTCAGGATCACTGACGCGAGTACCGAGAAGGAGGTACAGTTCTATGCCCGTGCTGTGCTTGCACTCATAGTGAGTGATATTTTATTACCGGATAAGTCCGATAATAGAATTCATATGAGTGTTTTCCGCTTGTTGGAGAACCTAGACACCACCAGGCATTATAGCTGGGGGAGCACCATGCTGTGTTATCTTCATCATTATCTATGCATAGCTCACACCAAAAATGCCAAAAACCATGGGTGGAGCGACATGGCTCATTCAGCTATGGGGGTATTCTAAACTGCTGACTATCTCCCCCCAGATTCTACTCACCCGGCTGAAAAGCCACAAAGGTCGGAAAAATCCAGACTTTCCTGAGGTCTACGGGGTCAAATTTGTCAGGCTGATGAGGAGCGTAGACCAGGGAAGACATGTGATCCGGATGTTCCGGATGCAGTTGGATGATGTACGTGCTGACCAGGTTCGTATTTTGATGTTTCCATTTTTTTTAATATTCGAGTATGATATTCATATTTTTTTTAGATTTTCATATTTTTTTGATATAATCCTAACGATTCTTATATTACGTGTAGTTTGTATTCACTACGTACAGTGTAGAGCAGATGTCTCAGATTAGTGCTGAAGACCGGTTCTTGTGGGACTACGACAGTCCTATCTTTTGGATGGAGTTCGTTGAGTTCGTTCACGCCCATCTTGTTCGACATCAATTTGGCTATGTTCAGCCCATTTCGAAGCCGGTCGATAGGATTAGAGAGACGCTGCTTCACGGGACCGCTAGCCGTCCTCGAAGTACTTTCCTCCCACAGTATCATCAGATGCGGGACAATAGGGGGATCTACGTTACAGGGGATCCACCTCTATCGGATATAATTGGCAGATGAGACCTTGGTTATACAGAATGGTTTGATAGGCATCGCCGGCCCTACTACAGTCCCATATTGCAAAGACCGGAGAGGGAAGTTTCATACGATCAGCACGCGTAACTAGCTATGACGGTAAAATTAATTTTTTATTTCTGAATTTTTTAATTCGATTTATTCATATAAATTTATTCGTTACTATTTGCAGCTACACCGGCTGCGAGAGATGCAACAACGCTGTCAGAAAATGGATCCGTGGCAACAGGCTTCGCAAGAATGCATCTCGGTTATCTCATCTCGGATAGAAGGTCCTGTTGTGCCTAAACTAGAACATCAGTACGAGTGGACTTTACTTGGCACTCAGGGGACATAAGCCGAGACCTCAACCGAGCCAGGAATATGATAGGAGTTTATGGACGAATTAATGCAACCAAATAACCAATGACATTTATTATTTTATTATATGTATATATGTATTACGCGTGTATTTTAGTGTTTTATTTTCCTAAAATAATAAAAATAATATTGAATAAAAATTAAAAAAATATAATGCGAATATAATTCTCGGACTTCCGAAAATCGAGAGATCAAATTCCCGGACTTGCCAAATCCAATTTTTCCTAATTACTGTCATTAGTCTTTTTAATCTCGCCTGGTGTTGCAAATACCTGGGATTATGAAATCGTGGGTTTTGCAAGTACGGGAACATATTCCCCGCTTTAACGTGTTCGGGATATATTCTTGGACTTGACAAATTCAAAATGGCGGGACGACTCTGTGACAAAAAAAAATGTCCAACTTTTGGGTGTTTGCAAATTCATCTTCAATTTTGTAATTCGAGCTACCAGAACAGAGTCTAAAGGTCCCTCAATTGGTTTCACAGCACCGGATTTTGAGGTTTGTGCGTGTTTTGCATGCTTGCGCGTTTGGGTTTGTGTATTTGTTCTCCCATTCCCAGTGAACGAAATGCGCAGGGAATAATTGTGGTGCGACTCCATTGATTGCTATTTTGGGAAAAATGATACAGGTACATAGCAGTTTTATACATAACTTGTACATATTTGCATTTTGTGTGTGGTTTTTTAAAAATGAGTATCGTTTTGCATTTAATAGCTACAGGCATTAATTGCAAAACGACATGCCCAAACAAAATATAACACATAAAACGCAGTTATGTACAAGTTATGTACAAAACTGCTATATACATCTATCATTTTCCGCTATTTTGGTCATATCTTTCTTCTATTCCAATTTTGTGATGCGTCAAGGTCTTCGTTATGGCTTAGGGGATATCAAGAAATTTTCTTGGGGTGGGGGTGTGGCAATTTTATTTCAGACCGACTCTATAGTGCCGAAAAAAACGCTATGAAACCGATATTTAATTTCGGCCGTCGGATTTGTATCCGACGCCCGAGATTAGAGTCACTTAAGTGACTCCAATCGCGAGTCAAAAATCCGGCACGACCCGAACCGCGGATTTTGATCCGCGAACGCATTTGTAAAAAAAAAATCGTTGTACAAAACTACCCATCAAATTTCAAACCCCACGAGTCCTACATCCTTACCTTTAACATCTTCTCCCTCTTTCTTAACCTCTTCTTGCCCTTACTCCATTTTTTCAATTCTTTTCTTACTCTTCGGGCTGGGCTTCATCCTCTTTCTTAACCCTTCTTCTTGCCCTTACTTTTCACCTTCTCCATTTTTTCAATTCTTTTCTTACTCTTAGGGCTAGGCTTCTTCTTTTCCTCATCCTCTTCTCCATCGCTGTTGCTTGCTTCTACTCCGTTCTCGTCCACGCCTGGTCGGACTCAAATTCTTCGTCCAGGAATTTGCTGGGGTTTTTAACGATATTTAAAAAAAAATGCATTCGCGGGTTAAAACCCGTGACAGTCACTCAAATGAATCTAATATCCGACGGCCGAAATTAGATTTCGGTTCCATAGCGTTTTTTTCGGCACTATAGAGTCGGTCTGAGAAAAATACTCTTTTTAATCATCAGGAAATGGGTTTGCTGTTAAGTTCAAGACTAAACTTGTATACTTTTCTTGAAAGCATTAAAACATTGGGTATTGTTGGAAGTGAGCCCAAATCCAGTCCATAAATTCAGCCCAACTCAGGGCCTGAAAAGGGAGTATTTCTATCTCTTGTATTTTTTACATCATATGCACACACAATGCACTGCTTACGTTTTGTGCATCTCACTCACATACATGTCCCGAAGAGATTGCCGGATGATGTAAATATTTAATGGGGTTTAAACCTTCGGGTTCATGATGACCCTAATTGAATTGTCAACCGGGTAACGCTCAGCGTAGCTTGAAGGTTGAAATTCATATCCTCGGAATATACCTCAGTTGACCTCGGATACCGGTTCATTAGTCTTGGATATTAATTCTGGGCCAGATTCTGTCATCTGGGCCCCTGTTCGGTCCGACCCATTTCCCTTTTACCATTTATCCCTCACTTTATTCATTATCCCACCTGTTTTTCGTTGGTTGGGTCTATCACATTTTATTTCTTACCTATTGTCTCGGCCTAGTTGTCCGGCCCGCTTCCTCTTTACATATTCTGTGTTGATACAACCTGTTCGTTGGCCCGTTTCCCTCGCCCTTCCGTCGAACCTTCTGGATATTGGTATATAAGCGACACTTAATCTTTTTCGACTTCACTTTTCACTCTCTCACTTTGTATCTCTCTGTGCGGCGCTATCTCACTGTGAAACCCCACTTTCTCCGATCTTTCGATCGTAATTTCGCCTCACTTTACAGATCTTTATCTGTTTCTGTTGCTGGATCCTTAATCCTTGCTACATTCTCTCTCGTTTGAACCGTTTAGTTTCCGGTTTCCGATGTAGTCAACGAGGTTGACCGAGCTGTTACTGATGGCCTGTTGCTATTCCGACGTTCTGTTCACCGGATCTTGCGTCTACACGCTTCCGCGCTTCGTTTGAACCAGGATTTCATATATACATTTTCGTATTCTCGATTTTGTATATTTTGTTTCGCTAACTATTTCATTTTTTGTAGCCAGATCCGGATGTTCTATCTTCTACAAAAGTGAGACTTGTGGCTAAGGGATACACTCAGACATATGGAGTGGACTACTCTGAGACCTTCTCTCTCGTGGCAAAGATTGATACTATCCGGGTTCTATTCACTATTGCTGCTAACCTTGATTGGCCATTATATCAGCTGAATGTAAAGAACGCATTTCTTCATGGGAACTTAGAGGAAGAAGTATATATGGATGCACCTTTGGGTTTTTCCCAAAAGTTCTATCCAGGGGAGGTGTGCAAGTTGAAGAAAGCCCTGTACGGGTTGAAGCAATCACCTCGAGCTTGGTTCGGGAGATTTATCGTGGCGATGAAGAAATATAGATATGTGCAGAGTAACTCAGATCGTACACTCTTTAAAAAAAAAGGATGGACAACTAACCTGTTTATTACTATATGTTGATGACATGATTATTTCAGAGAATGACAAGGCAAAAATTGCAGCACTCAAGGAACATTTATTTATGGAATTCGAGATGAAGAATCTTGGGATCTTGAAATATTTCTTGGGTATTGAAGTTATGAGGTCGAAGTATATATTGGATCTACTTGCAGAAACCGGAATGCTTGAAAGCAAACCAGTCGACACTCCGATGGTGCCAAATCATGGATTGAAGATAGTGGAGGGAGCCCCTGAAATGGACAGACAACGATTCCAACATCTGGTTCACAAGTTGATCTATCTATCTTACACCAGACCTGATATTGCATATGCAGTTGAAGTGGTAAGTCAGTTTATGCATCGATCGCAGAAGGATCAAATGGAGGCTGCCTCAAGGATCGTGAAGTACTTGAAAGGTTCCCCGGATATAGGAGTTATGTTTCGAAAGTATGGTCACTTGGATATGGAGGCTTATACTGATACTGACTGGGCCGAAAATCCAGTTGATAGGAAGTCAATGTCCGGATATTTTATATTTATTGGAGGTAACTTGGTGGCATGGAGGAGTAAGAAACAGAAGGTGGTCGCACTGTCGAGCGCTGAGGCAAAGTTTCACGGGATTGCTCGCAGAGTGATGGAAATCCTATGGCCGAGGAGACTTATGAGTGAGTTAGGACTCTTGTCAGATCAATCGTGCCCGCTGAGATATAATAATAAGACAGCAATCCATATATCAGATAATCCTGCACATCATGAGAGAACAGAACACATTGAAATCGACAAACATTTCATTAAGGAGAAACTGGAGGCGGGAATTATATCTCTACCATATGTGAAGTCTGAGGACCAGCTGGCAGACGTTCTTACTAAAGCAGTTGCAGGACATGTCTTCCATGATGTGATGTACAAGTTAGGTATTGGACACCCCAATTCTCAACTTGAGGGGGAGTGTTAGAAGGAGATAAGGAAATGGAAGATTTGTCAAAATCTTACCCATGATTTACCCTAAGTTGGATAGTCAGCCATCGTATGTAAATGTTGTATTGATGAATGATGTAAACTGTGAAAACAAGAATACAAAGCTGGTCCTTTTCTCCCGTGAATGTAGGCAATGCCGAACCACGTAAATTCTTGTATCAATTGTGTTCTACATATCTAAATTCGTGTCTTCAGCTACAACTTATTATCTGATCCAAAACATGGATAATGTGGTCATTTCCTAGGACAGGAGCTACCTATCTCTTGCTTGGGGCAACATTGCACCTAGGCGAGTTCAAACATTTGTCTGGGGCGTATAGCTACGATGCATAACCTGCATAAAAGGGGGTGGCATTTAGCTTATCAATTGAGAGGTGCATACGGTGTGGGCTAGAAGAAGAGACAATTATGCACCTTTTCTATAACTTACACACGCGAAAGGTATGAGATGAAAATAGACGTGTGGCTAGACAAAAGTTTGCTGCATGCAGACACTATGGAACAACACTACTCCAACTCCATTCAGCAGTTCAGGGGACGACACTGGAAGCAGGTTACGAAAGCGATATGGCAGACTACTGTGTTGTTCATATGAAAAGAAAAAAACTGTGTAAGGTTTGATGAGAAAGGAATGAGTGATGCTTGTGAAATCGTCAAAATTCAACCTGTTAGTGGCTAGCAGTTCGGAAGCTTGCACAAACTTCAACTACAATTGCGGGCTGAACCAGATTACCTGAACAAACTATTATCATGTAGGTTGTACCAACAATCTAAGAGTCTGTCGCATAGGGTGGTTTTGATCTATGGTCTTTTACATAATGTTTTTAACTTTTAAATTTATACAATGCACCACGTTACCTATAAAAAAAAAGTGTACCCTAAGGGTGGGTTTAGTAGGAGGGATTAGTGGGATATAATAGGATAGGATTTAGTAGGATGAGAAAATATATCATAC
>JAOYMZ010007855.1:0-22112 GCA_025802335.1 Pinguicula primuliflora
CAGATTGTAGTAAAGTTTAAAAGTTTATTAAAATAATAATAAAAATAATATTATAATATTCAAAATTAAAAAAAAAATGCGCGTAAGAGGGACGCGTCTTCCGTTTTCAATCGTCGTTTCCT
Source organism: Pinguicula primuliflora (assembly GCA_025802335.1). NCBI lineage: Eukaryota > Viridiplantae > Streptophyta > Magnoliopsida > Lamiales > Lentibulariaceae > Pinguicula > Pinguicula primuliflora. Next base: position 123 of record JAOYMZ010007855.1, read on the forward strand.
TCACAAAATTTCTCCCAAACTTAAGTTTGGCACTGCAGGTTTATAATATAGATGTTTAAAAGACATATATAATCAATTATTTTTAAGAAAATATCTTCTTTGCGTTGGCATATGACTAGGAAGTGAAAAGAGATTTGCACCTTAAAATTTAATGCTACAATACATAAAACCTCTCATGCCAAATGATTGAAATTTTCTCTTGTGATCGAGTCATCAATCAAGTCGAGAAAAATGTTATCCCAACGGCTCATCCTCCTCGCTGTTCTTGTTTGTCAATATCAAACAAGCGAGCCCAACTTGTCTCAACATTAATTTGTCAATGTCATTTTTTTGACAAATAACGATCTAAATAACCAATAACCAAATATAATATCTAGCGCTTCATTCCAACCAATTCGCTTTGACCGACAATCTAATCAACGCAAGTGTCACGTGCCCTTTTGCGTTTTGTTGCTTTATCATCTTGCTGTTGGAGTCGAATTCTATAATACCGGTTGTGACATAGAACCCTCCATGAATGCAGCGATCCTATTCCTTGTTGTCGGAATTAGGTATACAAATGAATGAAAAAGAAGAAAATAGATTGTTTCTATTAAAAGAAATGTACAATTCTTTCAAAAAGCGGTCCCTTATTGGAAGAGTGGTAGTATCTAAGTACTGTCATTAAGACCTTTAACAATACCCGTCTTATCATAAAGTTTGATTTTAAACTCTTGCTCGTTGAATGTTCGAGATTTTCTACCCCGATTTTGAAAGCACTAGCAACAAATTACAAAATTTTGATTAACACTCTAATATACGAAAAAATTTGTCCCCAATTTTCCCATTTTTGTTTGTGCTTTGCAAATTGTACTTGGTTTATTTCTTTTTTTTCATGGATAACAAAAGCGGCAATAAATCAGACCCTATTGAGCAGGAGGATTCCTATTTCAGCCGACACATTTTTGTTCATTCATTTATATTCTATTGATTTGTTTTTAATGAAGGTTCGAATCTAAAGCTCATGGAGTGATAGCGACGGCACATTTTGGCGGAGAACTTGGCCCTCACCGGCAGGCAATGCTCGCGGTGGTTGGCGCGCGGGTTCACTGATTAAACACTTGAGTGTCACTCCACATCCCTGCAATGAAGGGGCGAAGGGCAGCTGGCAGTTCTATGTGCTTCTTCGCTGACGTGGTGGTGATCGCAGCGGTGGTATTCAGATTATGTTCATCGGTTGACGCCATTACTGATCCTAATGATGGTGAAGCTTTGAAAAGATTTCTTGTTTTACTGTTGTCTTCTCTCTTTTTCGTCCTTGTTTTTTTGGGGTTTTTAAATACCTATGTTGGTTTGATTTGTTTGTTGAGATTCGTTGAAAAATGATTAATTTTTCCTTTCAGAAATATTATTTTAGAGGTGAAATTAGTATTTCGACTGACGCAGTATCTTATCTGTAATTTTTTCGTGGAGTGGAATGCTGCGGTTCTTGCTTGGGCAAAAGATGTACTCAATTTAGTTTTGGATTTTTCTTTCTAGCGCTACTACTATTGGATTGTGCTGTTTCTGGGGAATGCAAAGGGAAAAGGTTCTGAGCTATCTTCTTGATGGAGTCATCTCCCTACTACTACGGATTTTCGTAATGCACTATAGCAAATCAAGTTGTTTAATATTCTATAGCAGATGGATGTGTCTATTGACATTATATTATCCTTTGGAAATGTTTCAGCCTGGTATGATATACATGACAAATATTTATGCTTGATTCATAGTTGCCAATAAATTTTGGCGTACTGTAAGAAGAAAGAAGTATATAACATACCATAGCATCCGATATGGGCCTCCAATGTTTGCTCCACAAATATTTCTATTCGTCATATGTCATCATGTTATCTGTCTTGTAGCACATACTTGTTTCTTCCACTGTCGTTTCATGCCAATGACCTACATTTTATATTCGTGTTCACGACTGGCTACTTTGAGGATGATTAACAAAATGCCAAGTTGCATTTTTTCTTTTTGTTGCAGTTCAAGGGCTTCAAGTTTTGTACACTTCATTGAATAGTCCTCCACAACTTGTAGGCTGGAAGTCGGGTGGTGGTGATCCCTGTGGGGAGTCATGGATTGGGGTCACATGTCAAGGTTCTTCTGTTGTCTCTGTGTGAGTATTCCTGTCGTGAATGTACTTTTATCTGTTGATATTGATGTGTCCAGAGATGCTAACTATGTTAGTTTAGGGGTTCTGAGATACTTGTTCTTGATTTTGATCCAGTCAATTGTCTGGTTTGGGACTCAATGGTACGATGGGATACTTACTAAACGACTTGGCTTCACTTAAGACATTGTAAGAGTGGGTGTTTGCAGTTTGATACTTCAGTCTATTGAACTTTTAAAAAATCTGTCCATATTTGTGCTGCAGGGATTTGAGCAACAATAATATTCGTGAGACGATTCCCTATCAGTTACCCCCAAACCTGACAAGCCTGTAATACTTGCTGCTCTGTTGCATACTGTACTTCTCACTTAATCTGCTTTGTTTATCCATTTTCTGTGTTCTTTTCCGTCATGCTGCAGAAACCTTGCAAGTAATAATTTAAGCGGGGGCCTCCCTTATTCAATATCCACTATGATCACTCTTAATTATCTGTAAGTTGCATGTCTTTTGCGTCACTATCCAAAGGGTGCATAATCTGATCTAGGCGATTTAGGCCTTTTCAAGCTCTATGAGGTAATATTGATGTTGTAGGAATATCAGCCGAAACATGTTCTCTCAGACAGTTGGAGATGTATTTGCCAATCATTCTGCACTATCTGCATTGTAAGTCAAGTTTCCCCCATTTCTTTATACGTTTTCAGTTTCTTGGAAATCAGTTAATGAAGAATTCACAGTTCTCCAGTTTTTTTGTAATGCATTAATAGCTGCCATTTCTTCTCTTCTTTTCTTGGTAAATTGCATAGAATTTTATACTAGCATTTGGGATTTGATCATTTTCAGTGATGTGTCCTTCAACAATTTTACTGGGGATCTCCCATCATCCTTCTCGTCATTGACCAATCTTTCAACTCTGTGAGTATGATACTATAACTTAATGAATTATAGCAGCTTTCTTACTTTTCTTGTTATTTGCATTGCTTCCCGTTGCTATTGATCTCAGATTTATATCTTTTGTTTTGACAGCCAAATACAAGATAACTATTTTACTGGCTCTCTCAACGTCCTTGTTGGTTTGCCTTTGACAAACTTGTAAGCAGCATCTTGAATCCAGCGACTGTCGCACATTTATTCCTAAAGGTAAAAATTTGATGGGGCTGATGCTTTTCACTGACATTACATACGCGTTCTTGCTCTTTGTTTATTCCGCAGAAATATCGCAAAAAATAATTTTAGTGGTTGGATACCGCAAGAGCTGCTCTCTATCCCCAACTTTATGTAAGTTGCAGAAATTACTTTATAGAAATGCTGAAAAAATTAACTAGGTTCTTGTAACGATCTTACGGGAAATCTGCCAACACTTTTCATAAACCAGATATGACGGAAATACATTTTCCAATGGCCCTGCCCCTCCTCCGCCGCCATATTCACCTCCTCCTCCTGGTAGCCCTCACAATGGACAAACTGATGCATCAAACTCACATGCTCCAGTCAATCCTCGTAATGAAAACAAGAATCGCTTGGGAGCAGCTGCTATCGTGGGCATAGTGCTAGGATCTTTAAGTATGGTTGCCTTGTTGTTGCTTGTCCTTTTTTTTGCAACTAGAAGAGGAAAGAGAAAGGATATTGCAACACAACCTTCGACAGGAACTCTTCCTATTAGTAGCAGGGATAAAGGTGCCTCTTTCCTTTCCTCATTTAAACTGCATACAGAAGCTAATGCACTTTAACGCCTTCTTCCTTACGGTCTATAAACCTTTGGACTGATGCATGGCAATGCATTTTTTGGTCAATTATTTTTCAAATAACTATCTCTTCAGCTTGAACTACTGTACTACTGACATTTCTACTTCCGTTTGAGCAGAACTTATCAGTTATTACTCTTTTCTCATCGTCTATTGACAGTTGAATAGATTTATGAATCGGGAACCCTCCAAGTCCATTGTCTTGATATGAGGATACATTATGTCATGTGCTTTATATGCTCATCATTGCTTTGTTTTGTTTCCAGTGAACGTGGACATGCATGAGCAAAGGCCAAAGGCTACAGCCACTGTTTCTGATTTGAAACCTCCAGCCATTGAAGATGTAACGGCCGACAGTTTACACGGGAAAAGTGGACCTTTGAGAAGAGTGAAGTCCCCAATAACAGCAACTTCTTACACAGTGGCTGCTCTCCAAACCGCTACTAATAGCTTTAGCCAAGAGAACTTGGTTGGCGAAGGTTCTATTGGGCGTGTTTATAAAGGAGAATTCTCCAATGGGAAGGTAATTTCATCAAAAATAAAATAAAAAATTCTACCAAAATGCCGACCCTGATATTTAATTGTTTGTCAGATTCAAGTTGTTATGATATGTAATTATGGTAAAGATACTAATTAAGGCTTCCCTCCAAATTTTTGCATCTTAAAGATGAGTAATGGAGGCTTCGGACCGTAGAATAGTATTTTATTTCTCTTGTACCCACTAAATATGTGAGTGCATGTGTGTGTATAGTCACTGAAACCTACTTTTAACTCACATCAGTATATTTGTGTTTTGCGTATGAAACTGCTTCTCTTAGCATTTGCCTCGTCCCAGGTTATGGCAATCAAAAAGGTCGACAGTGCAGCAGTATCCCTGCAGGAGGAAGATAATTTTCTTGAAGCCATTTCAAATATGTCACGTCTGAGGCATCCCAATATAGTGGCACTGGTTGGATACTGTACTGAGCATGGGCAACGTCTTCTTATACATGATTTCATTGGAAACGGAAGTTTGCATGAGATGCTGCATTTTGCTGACGAGAGGAGTAAGATGTTGACCTGGAATGCCCGGGTTAGGGTAGCACTCGGCACAGCTAGAGCTTTGGAGTATGTTAATGCATGTGTTTGTGACTCCGCGCAATTTCAAAAGAATATCCTCACTCACTTCCCACTGATTAAACACTGAGATCATTTCTCTTTGATTAGGTACTTGCATGAAGTGTGTCTACCTTCAGTCGTACACAGAAATCTGAAATCGGCAAACATTTTACTGGATGAGGATCTGAATCCCCATCTTACTGACTGTGGTTTGGCAGTTGTAGCACCAAACACAGACCGGCAGGTAAATGTATTGGAGTAAACGAGAAATGGTATACGGTACCTCTTTTTTCGCACACACCACTACACCTCCATTAGTGAGCGTACACCTGGTGTGTGTGGGACCCACTGTGCAAGAATGTGTGTGGAGATATGGTGGTGTGGTAAAAAGGGAGATGCCTTAAATCATTTTCCGGAGTAAACTCCATATATTGGACAGCGCGATAACTACTTGGAAAATCTCCGGCATGTCCTGATAATTATATTCAACAGGTTTCATCAACACATATGATAGGCTCTTTTGGTTACAGTGCACCTGAGTTTGCCTTATCAGGACTATACACTGTAAAAAGTGATGTATACAGCTTTGGTGTAGTTATGCTGGAGCTTCTGACCGGAAGGAAGCCTCTCGACAGGTTTGTCTGATTTAGCATTGTTGAGGCAACATTTGACGAGTTTTTTTCAGGTGCCGAAAAATTGATACGGTGCCGAAATTAAATGAAATGATCTTGGCCGTTTAGACACAGATCCTACGGTTGAGATTAGATTTCGGCATTCGGTACCGTAAGTTCGGCATCTGAAAAAAATTGCACATTTGACATCTGAATTTCTAATGTCTGCTCCTCTGTTTGCTCTGTTTTGTGCTCTCCTACAATCATCAGTTCAAGAGTTAGATCAGAACAGTCACTTGTAAGATGGGCCACTCCACAACTCCATGATATAGATGCTTTGGCAAAGATGGTTGATCCTACACTAAATGGCATGTACCCAGCAAAATCATTGAGCCGTTTTGCGGACATCCTCGCCCTATGTGTCCAGGTGAGTTTTCACAATGAACGATTCAAATGACTCATTTAAAATCCGCTTAAAAATACTTTTGATCAGGACTGTTGAATTTTAATCCAACTGTCCATATTACTTCCGGCTTGTATACAACTTACAACTCTTCATTCTTTTCCAAATGCAGCCCGAACCTGAATTTCGTCCCCCCATGTCTGAAGTCGTTCAAGCACTGGTTCGACTTATGCAAAGAGCAAGCGTTGTCAAACGGCGATCCAATGAGGAATCAAGTTTTGCATTTAGGACTCAAGATATTGATGCCAGCGGCACATTGTAGGATGCCCCTTCTCCTTCTGCTGGTGATGACAGCCTTTGCTGTGCGTTTTACTGAGGTACTTCAGTTGTCTACAAAAATGCAAAAAACGTATGATGTCGGCAGATAAATGTAATTACGTTACATGGGGATCGCACACTTCTTTGCACACGCTAGCATTGACTTGCAACGTTTTGTCGAATTACTTTATTTTCGACAAATAATTATAAAAATCAAATAGGAAAGAATCTGTTTGTTTTTTTTTGTAAGTATAGGAAAGAATCTGTTGTTTGCCTCCTTTTGTCGGTTTTCTTGTCATCTATGTTCGATATGTCGACCACCTAGGCAGGTGGCCGAATAAGGACCATACCGCTCAACGTCTTCTAGAACACGGATAAAGTGTGGAAGGTGTGAAATAACATTATACCATTCTCAAGACATTATACCATTCTCAAGACATTATACCATTCTCATCATAGGTTTCCTTGCATATTAACGTAAGGCCTAACAAAGGTATAACTCCAACAAACAAAAAGTTGCATCAGGGCCAATGCGGCTGGCGAAATGTAGTTAGTTGCAGGGGTGGACATTCGCCGAAATTTTGAATTCTCTGTTTGGATTGGTTCGGAATCTGTTTTCTATTCTAAATAACGTTTCAGAACGGAATGAGTTATTGAGTTCGAAATTTGAAATTTTGAATTTCGAAATATTGTATTGAGTCAATATTTTAATTTTTAATGATCTTTCATTCTATTGGTCCACCTCAATTATTTGCGATAACTTATGTGTGAATCAATTTTATTCCAGTCGTTCTCGGTTCTTCACTTATTCGGATTTGTCATCCTAAACCTAATCCTCAGTCTCCATCGGTTGACGGTCCATCCTTCGTCATCCTCAATCCGTCGTCCAGTGAAGGCCAAAGCCAAACAACAGGTCACGTTCTTGATTCAATCGTGCTGGGTAATTTTAGTTTGATAAAAACGCTTATTCTATCATAGCTAGATTGTGTTGTTTAGCTACAAAAGGTAATTAATTAGTCATAGTTAGTCCCTGTTTTGTACCTCTACTTCATTTTTCATTCTCCTTCTCCTTTTCATTCTCCTTCTCCTTTTTAATATTTAGAGTGTTTGGTAAACATTTCAAAAATGAATACCATAATAGAAATAGTAATTATTACCTTTTTTATTAACATATCTAAATTTTGTAAAAAGACTCAAATCTCCTCACTTTTACCACTATAATATACAATAGACGCTGAATTGGTTGGGTTCTTGAAACCAATTCTCCTCTCTATTTCAACGCCTGGCGGGAGTATTTGCCGGCATTTTTTTTACAATCAATTTTCGCCATCTCTGACCCGCCGAAGATCCTACTGCTCTGATATGCAAATCTTTACGTTCAATAATTCCCGGGGCTCTTCTCAGTTTTCTTTCATCATTCACAGCGAAATAACACACATAATGAAAGAAATCGAACTCCAGACAATCGAAAATTAAGAACGAAATCGATTCCAGAAGAGCCAACCTTTGAGCTTTGTTGATGCGATTCCAGAAGTGGCGTCTGATGATGAAGGCTGCGTATGAATTTTGTGTGTTAGGGTAAGGTTATTTTAGGAATAGGTTTTTTTACACAAGTTGTAATTATTACAAAATTGTCATGAGAATGAGAATGAGAATGAGAATGAGAATGAGAATGAGAAAAAAAAATAAGTTAAATCCTCCTACCAATAAAATGATTTTTTATGGGAAAAAAAAGTAAAATAAAAATGAGAATTAGAATTATAAAATACTAAAATTAAAATAAGTTAAAAAAAAAAAAAAAGTAGAAAGAGTAAAAAAAGTTATAATTTTAGAGTTACGCACCCCCAAGTGGTAATGGGCTGCAGGGTTAAATCAATACCGTATTAAAGTAGAAATTCTCAAAAGAAACATTGGGCAGAACCGGTTTCAGTTTAGGTTTATCACAGGACATCAGCCGGAAGCCCATGGATGACAACAGGGTAGAAGCACTATGCAAAGCCGCAAGGGACGGAGACGTTGGCCGGGTAAAATCACTGATTGCCGACGGTGCTGACGTCACCTGCTTTGATGGCGAGGGAATGACGCCACTGATGCACTCCGCCAACATTGGCTGCGCCGAGGTGGTGAAGGAGCTCCTCGACAACGGTGCCCCTTGGAACGCTCTGTCACCCGCCGGACTCTCTGCTGGAGACTTCGCCATGGAAAATGGACACCAGTCCGCCTTCGACATGCTTCTGAATGCAGGCCAGTCTTCTACTGAAATTCACATCATTGTATGTTAAGATACTTGTTCGTTGAATGGCTTGGAAAGGCAATGAAACCTTTGTCCCACACAGGAAAGAGAGAGAGATTTTGATGGGTTTAAATATATTTGTCCGGCCTGGTCAGGCGCCCCCGGGCGGGCCTAATGAACCTACTCCACGTTTTTTCCTTTTATTGTTAGCCACGTTTGTGGGTGGGCACTGTAGGCATATGATGGATTAGAGAACATTGTGGTCTTTTTTTAACATTGTCGTCTTTGTATCAGTGGCAATAGAAATAATGACTTTGTTAAGCAGGAATGTTTTTCATTTGTTGTCACCTGTTATTGCGGTGTATAAGCATCGAGCGTTGTGTTTTACGCTAACATATGGAGTTGTGGTGATATTTGAGATATAACTCCTTAAGTTGCTGTTATCAATGAGATGAAGTCTTCTAGCTGTACCACGTCTAACTTGAATTTCTATTCGTTTTAGTGCTTGTGAATGTGAAGACACCCTTTTGGGTAATTTTCTTTTCCTAAATGCAATTTTGTATGGAAGTCATTGTTATGCTCGTTTCTTCATCTTTTGCCGTTGTTAGGTCGTTGGCCAGATTATCGGCAATCATTAAGCCATATGAATATAATGTACACATGTGCTCGATGCAATTAACATTGGCCAAATTCTTACTTCAGCTACTGAACTCAAGATCATTCTATATTTTTGTAAGTATATATGGGTTGTTTTTAATGACTGCAAGATTTTCATTCCTATGTAGGCATACAAGCAGAATTGGTTCTTGGATCTATTGCCAGGAAAGATAATGCAAAGGGAAATTCGAACAAGGATTATTTGGAAGACAGAGTTGCTTTCAGTGAAGATAAGTTAATGGACATCGAAGACAAGGCTGTTATGATGGCATGGGAGAAGCCACTTATGGAAGCTCATGCAAAAGCTATCTGCTCTGGAGGTGTACATGTCTTGAACGTTGGGTTTGGTATGGGTCTTGTTGATACTGCGATACAGCAGTACTCACCTGTGTCACATACCATAATTGAAGCTCATCCTGAGGTGTATGCGCGCATGCTTCAGAGTGGGTGGGGCGAAAAGGCTAATGTGAAGATATTATTTGGCCGCTGGCAGGACGTCATTTCTCATCTGGAATCATATGATGGTAACAATTACTCATAAATATGGTATTATAGTTTATTCAATAATATAGCTAATGCCAATGAAAGCAGATAACTGGATTATTTAACCATATAAGCAATAGTAATGAAAATTGTGCTTCATTTTTTCCGGTGAATCTTGTAATTATCCTTGAAATATTTCGATCTTCACGCTGGATCTTATTTTTTTCGGTTCTGTAGGTGTCATGACACATATCCAACATGTTTTCATTTTCTAGTTCAAAGGCCATATGGCTTTTAATGAAATGGTTATATATTTGAACCATAGTTATCAAAATCCTACGATTCGATTCAATTCTAAGGCTAAACGATTCAAATCTTAGATATGAATCCTTTATACCCATCAGTTGTCTGAATCTTACGATTCAGGTACGATTTGGGATTTGAATCTTACGATTCACGATTCAAACATCAATACTAAACTTTAATAATTATTATTTATAATATTGTAATATTTATTTATAATATTTTTATTACAAAATATTTATTTTAGTATATTTTAAATTATGACTGAATCTTTACGATTTACGATTCGATTCGATTTACGATTCAAAAATTGATCATTACGATTCACGATTCGAATCCCAATTTGACAACTATGCTTTCAAGACATAAGTTGCGAAAATTAGTTAACTTTGAGCAAAGTATCTTCAGTATATTGAATCAGAAAACCATGTGCTGTGATATAACTCTCTGCATTTCTGCCTTTATTTGCCTTCATAATTATGCTAATGGAGCCCGTCAGTTTGATAATTCATTGAGAAAAAATCAATTTCAATGTAGACGTGCAAATATACTAATGTTTACGACTTAAGCAAGGATTGCTATTCATATCTTTTCATTTTATTCTAGGTGCACTTAGAGCTGTATTATTGCCCTAATGGAATGCCAAACGTGTTCACAAACCCACTTGCCGCCCAGAAATTCTCCATGACATCACTGGAGAAGATGATGAAAAATGGAGAAAATGGGAGAGATGGGATTGAGAATGGTGGTGAAGGGCTTAAGAAAAGAGAGGTCATTGTAAGGGGTGTGCTTTCTGTTACGGTCATATCCTCCGAAGACTTGTCACCGGCAGACGTGATGGGGAAGGCTGACCCTTATGTGGTGGTCTCATTGAAGAAAACCGGTTCCAAATCCAAAACAAGGGTATGCTGCTGCTCTTCGGTTGAGTGTTCAACGAAAGCTTATTTTGCAATCTTTGTCTAGTTAATTATATAGCACTTCATCCTTTAATCTCTGCTAACTCACTACTATTTCCTCACACTCGTGATATGTACTACAACTTTCTTTTCTGCGTGTGTAGGTTGTGAATGACAGTTTGAATCCTGTCTGGAATCAGACATTTGATTTTGTTGTTGAGGATGGATTACATGATATGCTAATTCTAGAGCTATGGGACCACGACACATTCGGAAAGGTACTTCGTTTCTCTGCTTCTTTTGCATTTTTGCTGCAGATATAAAGCACTGTATTCGCTTAAATACGAAGAACATCACTGCGTGTTGCAGATTTCTATCGCTACATTGTTAACTCTCGTACTGTATTGATTGTTTTTTGTTGACAACTCTGTGTTGCCTTTTGTTTTGTTTCAGGATTTTATGGGCAGATGCATCTTGACATTGACGAGGGTGTTAATGGAAGGTGAATATAAAGATTGTTTGCCTCTGGATTGCACGAAATCCGGCAAACTCAATCTGTATCTCAAGTGGAATCCTCAACCCATCTTTCGTGACTCCTAGTCTTGAGGATTGCTGGAACAGGGAATTTTAATACTTTATTTTTACTGTTAGTTCATTACATATATATATTGGTTTATAAGCTTCTTGTAGAAGTGATTTTGTGCATGTAATACTGGTGTGTGTGTGTATATATAGAGAGATATCATCATGAGCAATGGGTTGAGTGAGAGATGCTGTGTGTAGCTATAGAGTCTAATAGTTGAGTTGAAGAGTCTTAGAATTTGTTTGATTCTACAAACAACTTTAGATCTATTTTCTTAATCTTGGGAGTCTATGGATAAAAGATGTACTTATACACATCATACAAGCAGCTAAGAAACAAATGCCATCTCTTGTAGCATACAAGCAACACGATGTAAAATGATATAGGACATTATTTTTTTAGCAACACTTTTGCACGCACTTAATTGAGTGTTGGAAAATTCAGTCCCACATTTCGTCTCGCGTAAGATCTTAAACATATTGCGAAAGTGATTTTTCCACTTTTTTTTCCTACGATTAGTTCACTCCTTCCTCTTTTAAAGTGTTGCTGTGTTCCGTAGGTCCACCTAATATGAACAATACGTGGGAAAAAATAGTGGGATAAAACAGGCCTCAACATATTGTGGCCAGGTTTCAGCTCTCCGTACTTCAAAGAATATTGGTGTATGCTCTATAGTTCACCTTTTTGGAGCTACCATATCTATTCCAGAAATTTTCTAATGTAGGACATGTACCGGACAATATTTTTTAAGGTGTCGAATTCTAATCCTGTCCGTCGGATCAACAGTGGACGACCAGGATTTAAACACTCATTTAACTTAAGTGATCTAATCCTGGCTGTCAGATCTATATTAGACGGACAAGATTAGAATTCGACACCTAAAAATGTTGTCTGATTCATAACGTCCCACAACGAAAAAGTTTCGACATCTTCCCTAGAGGAAACATCAAATTCACAATCCATAAAGTTCAAGCAATTTGAATAGCATAGAGTGAAGGTGTTTTCTATTTGGCAACACCACCGATAAAGATCCCGTACGAAGAAAGCAATGCGCCATCATATTAATTAATTGTAAGTTATACATTATGCCAAATTTTTACTTACTATTTATTAAATTGTCCGCACTCTCGTCAATTAAAATACCTTTCATGATATACATTTACACTTAAAAATATTACTTAATTTTTTTCACTCCTCTTAATCAATTAAAACATTCACAGTGTACCAGACAATGACAACACCTATATGCCAAATACCGCAATTGCCCATCAACACTTGGACAACCAATATTCTGTTCAACATATCCTTCAATCTGATGTCAAGCTTCATGAAGTATCTCAACCTTCTCAAATTCAATCTGAAATACACTACTTGGGTCCCATGAATATCAAATGTGCACATTGTGAAGCCCTCCATTAGATGGATGAAAGGTTGAAAAAGTTTTCAAAAAAAAAAACAAGTTTTGGAAAATGTTGCCGCGAAGGAAAAGTAAGATTGTCATCTTTGAATGAACCCCCCCAAGCACTATCTCGATCGTTCACGAGCGATACTGTCCAATCTAGATCTTTCAAAAAACAATGCAGCTAATGCGTTCACCAGTACGGGTACGTCAATCCAGCACGTTGTCTTACCTGGGAGTGGTCCCCCGACATTTACCTTGCACGGTGAATTACGTCACTTTGCCGGAACATTGCTACCAGCGCTAGGCCGGACTCCGTCGTATGCTAAGTTGTATTTCTATGACCCACAAACAGCCTTCCGACAGCGCTCTTCGCGAAACATTGACTTAGACCCTGAAGTGCTCCGTCTCATTCAAGTTTGCCCGATAATGCTGCTTCGCAATATTGCTCCCCGATTGGACTTTGTAATGGTACTAGAATGGTAGTTCAAAGATGTAACCCACATGTGATTGAAGTAAAGATTCTGGATGGTCCTATGGCCGGAAACTTGGAATTTATACCAAGAATATCATTAACTCCATCTACGTCAGAGAATCCATTTCAAATGACATGTCGACAATTCCCTGTTCGACTATCTTATGCTATGACCATCAACAAAGCACAGGGGCAATCTGTGAAATATGTGGGAATCGACTTCAGGACACCTGTGTTCAGTCACGGACAGGCTTACGTTGCAATGTCAAGAGCCACATCTGCAGACCGAGTATCTATCCTCCTGCATCAACTTGACGCAAACACAATAGAGAACGTCATCTATCTTGAAGTTCTGTTGCAATAAGTGAATTGTGTCAGCATATTGAAGTTCAAGGAGCACAAAGGTTTGTTATGCTCAATCCATTCAATGGTTATTATCCATATATACTATTATAATTTTTTAAACATCTAATTTAATGTGTTTTTGATAGTTAAGCCATTACATAGTACGAGTATAAAGCGCACACATCATGTCACTATTTGACGCATTTTATGCTCCATCAAGTGGAGTGTGCCCAAAAGGTAACTCAAATAAATTATATCAACGAATTATTTAGAACCATATATCTTACATCCATTTCATAATAGATTCGCATATGGAATGCTACTTGACGTAATTTTCGTACAATGACCACGAATCTATGATGCAAAGTACTACCAGTAAGTACTATGATCCGATAAAGTATATTTTGATCATACTATTTGTATTGACTTGCATTTATAAGTATGTATGCCTTATGAGTTACTTCTTCTGCATGGAAACTCTGAAACTATTTCACATGGCATATTACAAGCATCTCATGTATTATGTTTCACATAATAGACTGAATGTTTTACAATATTTGGTGGAGGAGGGCAGCCATAACTTATGTAGTATTTTTTTATTATTACTCATGTAACATTTTTCCTTCAATGCAATATTTATGATGTTCTTATAAGGATAACCCCCCGTATCATCAAGAAACCAAAAGGCGTATTTGTATTTCTGATAAACAAATGGACAAACTCACTTTTTATCATAAATCAGTTGGCCCTCGGATCCGTAGTTTGAAGCCACAGGCAAATTCTTGTTATTAGTATAAGATATGGTAAGTGGTAATTTATTTGTACCACATTTACGCATGTTTTTGTGATTTTAAATGCTCCTCACATCTAAATACAATTCTTGGAAATATTGGATATTAATGGTAATTGTTTTTTTTGAATATTCGGGAGGCCAAAACGGGCAGTTACAAATTGAAAACGAAAAAACAAAAATTAAACGATCTCATCCTTTCCTTATTACAACTAAGGTGGTTGAAAGCAGTAAGTGTTATGCCGCTGGGTGATCGTAGCCGGAATGTCCCAATCTTGAATCCTGGATCTCCGAACCCGTACATAATTGGGCAAGACCAGGCTCAGTTTGGCGAGCTGGTCTGCTTCAGTGTTGAATCTTCGTGGAAGGTGTTGGATAACCACTGATACAAATCTCTTGCAAACAAGATGAATCCGGTTGACCAGGGGATTCACCGGAGCTAGTGTCGTGTCTGCATTTAGGAGGTGAATGGCCTCTGTTGAATCACAATAGCACCAAACTGAATTTCTGCCAATGGCCTCAGCCTCTAATAATCCAATAAAAATCCCCCACAATTCTGCCATAACTGCCGTTGTCGAGTCGATTTTTTGAGAAAAGGAGAGAATTTTGGCACCTTGTTCCGACACAATTATGCCGCCTACACCAGCCACCATCGCAATCCGGGCACCATCCGTAAACAATTTGCAGCCCGATGAGGGGAGCTTTCTTGGGTTGAAACTGAGGCCCGCCGATCCGGAATGTCTAGGCAGTGTTAGGAGCATTACTCGATGAGAGTAAGCTCCCGAGGATGCCATTCGACTGTGAAGCTCGAAACAATGGTGGTTTTCTTTCACTGTGGCCTTGATACGATTGGGGAGGCGAGTAGCAGTAGCAGATTCCCGGAAAATTTCATCATTCCTGGCCGACCAAAGAGTCCAGCAAGTGAGCGTGAACCACGAAGACCAGGGAGCGTTATGTATCAGGGTGTCATCCGAGATGTTGAAAATCCAGACCTAAGGGCATTGCTCCGTCCAAAACTCCGACGATCGTCGTTGTGGTAGATCCGTCCACACTTTCCTGCTCCTGAAACAGTCCCTTAGCACATGGAGGACGGTCTCCTCCAGTGGGCAGAGATGGCATCTTGGGCTGTCGGAGATATGATGCCTCCATCTTTCGTGATTAGTCCAAGCAAGGTCGCGGTACATTTTCCACATGAAGACTCGTATGCGCTCCGGCACCCATATCCTCCAAATGTTCTGCCATGCTGGATGCTCAAGGTTCCAAGATGACTCCTTTAAGAGTTGATAGGCTGATTTAGTCGAATAAGTCCCTCCAGGAGATAGTTTCCAACCAGGAGAGTCTCTTCCTGCCTGCACCACCGGAGGAGGGATACACCTGATTGCTACCAGGATCATCTCAGGCAGCAGTGGGTGTAACCTTTCCTAGTTCCAACTGCCTGCAAGTGTGGTATAAAAAGACACAGAAACATTAGTTTCAGAACGAGGGATAGGAGTACTTACCTGGTACAACAAGGGACCACAATTGGGGACCCAGTTGTCTAGCCAGAATCGACACAAACGTCTGTCGCCGATGTTCCATATAACGCCTTATAAGAAGACCATCCAGAGCTTCCTTAGTTGAGACAAGAGTTGAGAACATTTCCCAAACGGTGGTTCCGTCAACAAAATCATCCTGTCAAGATTGTATTTTGCTCGGAAGACTGCTGACCATATCTTAGGAGTATCAGAGATCAGATCCCAGGCAAGTCTGAGCATCAGAGTTGTGTTGTTGTCTTGTGCTTTCCGGAGGCCAAGTCCGCCTCTTTATTTTGGCTAGTATACTTCATCCCAGTTGAGTAGTGAGCTGCCTCCACCAGAATCAGTAACGCCCCAAAGGAATTTATGGTTGATCCGATCTATGTCGAGACTTGTGCTTTCCAGTAGCATCGAGGACTGCATAATATGACCCGGAATGTTGTTCAACACAGAGTGACACAACGTTAAGCAACCTGTGAAGGAGATTTTTCTTGCTGCCTAGGAGGAGGCTCGGCGCTGAAGATTCTGTACTAATGGTAAGTTTGTCGCTCTTCTATGACGACCTTGGTGTGTATCGACTCCTAGATACCGTCCGAATTGAGCCACTGATGACAGATCCAAGATTGTGCAAATAGTTTCCTTTGCTGCCTCTGAAGTACCGGGAGAGAAGTACACGCTAGACTTCTCTTTATTTATATCTAGGCCTGAAGCGGCCCTGGAATCCTCCATGACTTCAATGATCAAGCTCGCCTAAGACAGGGATGCTTCCCCGAATAGGACGAGATCGTTCGCGTACATCATATGGGAGAGGGGGAATCCATCACGTCCGATATGAAGGGGGGACCAGAAGCCTTGGTCGACCAACTGAGTAATCTTTTGCGATAATCTTTCTACACAGGGAGTGAATATATATGGAGATACCGGGTCGCCCTGGTGCACGCCTCTTTGAGGTTGGAATATCGGGCCTAACTTACCATCCCATAGAACTTGTAAAGAGCTCGTGAGAAGGCTGCTTCTAACCACTTTGGATAAAAACTCCGAAATGCCAGCATGTTGAAGGGTATCTTGGATGAAGGACCAGCATACCCGATCAAAAGCTTTCACCAAATCTACCTTTACTACCATCCACTTTCGAGAACCCTTTCTTCGGTCCATCTCATGGATGACTTCTTGGACGACAACGATGTTGTCAATAATACTACGGCCACGAATGAATCCTGTTTGATGAATGGAAATGAGTTCTGCCATTACCTCACGCAGACGATTGGAGATAATCTTGGAGATAATCTTGACAGCAATATTGATTAAGCTGATCGGATGGAAATGGCTAGGATGAGAAGGGTCTTTTACTTTAGAAAGCAACACTATGGTGCTTTTGTTGATAGAGGGGTCAATTCAACCGGACTCGAAGACTTCATGAACCAAGGACCACAAAGAAGGTGCTATTGTCGCCCAATTTTGTTGGTAGAAACTTGGATTGAAACCGTTAGGGCCAGCTGCTTTCCTTGGATTCATATCAAAAATCGCCCGTTTTAACTCTTCAAACTCCACTCTCCGATGTAAAAGGGCAGAAGCCCGAGTGGAAAGCTGGGGGAAGGGGATCCGTGACTCGTATGGGGATGCCTCAGGAATCTGTCGGTCAGAATAGTGTGTCACAGAGAAACCTGTTATTGATGAAGCAATCTGATTTCTATCAGCGGCCCATTCCCCGAAAGAGAGCTTCAACCGAGAGGTAGCCGCCTTTGAAGCCCTAGTGCGATGCAGAGCATGGAAGGATCTAGTGTTACGATCCCCTTCGACCATCCAGAAGGCTTTCTTATTTTGTAATTTGAGTTCTTGTTCTTGGCTCAATATTTTCTCCAGATTAGTTCTGAGCGTGGCTTCCAATTTCACCAGGCCTCTTTCCAAGGACAGGGGATCTTTTGATTTGATTCCTTCCAATCTTCCCAGTAGACGACGTTTCATGGTGTTCAAGTCTCCAAATTGAGAGGACTTCGAATCCTGGCTCCTTTCCTGAATAAGCTGGAGGGATTCTTGAAAATTTCCTCCCTGAGTCCAGTTTAAGAAGAACCAATCATCCCACGTATCGTAAGCCCAGGCTGATAGATATCGGAATGGTTTGGGAGCTGGACTCATATTGGGATCATGAACCATGGAAGTAATAAGAGCGCAGTGATCGGAGGAGATCTGGGCTGTGTGGCGAACAAACACCGTGCTAAATAAGTCCAGAGTTGAAGCATTGTACAAAACCTGATCTAGCAGTTCGAAACAAAGACCTCTGTGCCCGTGAATTTGGAACCGGAGAAACCACAATCAATAAGGTTTGCATAAGCAATGAAATCCCGAGATCTTGCACACCCTTGAGATGGTCGGCCTCCTGCTTTTTCTCCCTGATTGATGAAGGCATTAAAATCTCCCATTACAATCCAGGGGGAACTAATATCGTCTGCTAAGTTGGCTAGATTGCTCCACAACCCTCTTCTGATAGAACATTGAGGGCTCCCGTACACTGCGGTGCAAAGAAAGACCGGAACATGTTCTGTAGAAATAGCCATGTGGATGTATTGCCAGTTATTTTTGATCACTAGAATGAGGGTACTTGCCATCCATAACACCCATATCCCGCCTGAGAAACCGTCCTCTTCGACGCGATGAGAGAAGGGGAAGCCAGAGTTCCCAATAACTAACTCAGCTGCAATCTGACTAATTTTAGGTTCAAGTAACATGACCACCGAGATCTTGTAGAGCTGAACAAAATATAGAAGAGTTGCAAGCGAGGAAGAAGTTGTCATTCCCTGGCAATTCCAGCACAACAGATTGTATGTACCATATAAACGGCTTGTAGAAGTTGCAGTGACTTTGGCCGGACCTAAATTCACGCTGCCTCGAAGTCTGTTTCCATTCCATACTCGTCTGAATCTTTTTCAGCATCCTCCACTGTTAGGTCCATATCAACTGAGGAGTCCTCCTGTGGTTTGAATTTGAGTCTGCCTTTTGCCCCCACGTAAAAACCCGGGCTTTCAGCATGAGCTTTCGGATCATCTCATGCTTGGGTTTTGAATAATAGCCACCGTATGATTGGGTGGATCACCTGTATCTCTGTCAGCAGGGACTGCTGCAGCCCGCAGATTGAGGCTTTTTTCACCCGCGGATGAGTTCTGGCAGTGAAATTCCGGAGGCTCCGTTGGCATTGAGGGTACCCCACTATTATATTATTCGAAGGGGCTGTAGTGAAAACTGAGGGGCCGACCAGGGAAGCTGTAGGGGGTATTGGAGCTTTGCAAACTCATTACTGCCCATCATCTTTCGGCAGAATGTCGTCGGGTCTTATACTAATAATTTTAACTCAGTTTTTCCGTTACCCCAATCTTGACGGCATCAGAATTTTCTTGCGGTGTTTGTCGTTTTGTGGCTTTTTTTTAAGTTTTTGAATATTTTATTATTATTTTTGAATAGTTTCCTGTCTGGCTACTCGACTTTTCTTTCGCTTGTTTGACGTTTCCGCCTGCATAAGAGATGAGTTAGAAATTTGCTTGTAATGGAAACCTGGAGAATACCTGTTAGATGTCTCATGATGATTCTCGGAGATGTTATTCTCTTCTGCCAGTGCTTGGAACCGGGAAGTATTCGGGTTGAACCATGGTTGAGTCTGCTTCGAGTATACTCCCCTCTTGTCTCCCTGCACGGTGTTACCAGGGCATCGGCAAGGGCGTTCTACCACCATCAAAGGTCCAGGCTCGGCTAGGGAAGATTGGCGTGGCGCCTTCTCCGCACTATCTGATGTGGCACCTCCGGAGTGAGACTTATTGACCATGGGATTCTCCAGGATGGGGGGATCTGAGGGACTAGGCATTGTGAGTGAAGTTGAGAATTGGGGACTGGTTTTTGTCTTGGAAGTACTCTTTTGACACTGTCCCTGTGAATGTCCATAAGTACCACAAGAGAAACAGATGTTATGAATATCCTCATATTGAACTTTATATGAATGACCATCAACCAAAATTGTCGGGATTAAGGGCTTGCTGAGATCTATGCGATGGCGAGTCTAGCAAATTGTCCCCTCTCTGCCGCCATAGTTTGCTCATCAACCTTCAGAAATCTGCCTAAACGGTCAGCAATAGTTCGCAGCATGTCGAGTTGGAAGAAATCTCGGGGAAGGCATGGGATGCGAACCCAAACTGCAACTGAGGAGAGGTGATTCGACTTTGTATCGAAATTCCTTTCCCACGGCAGTATAGTGAGAACATGACCCATGAGCGTGTAAGGACCACCAGTAATGATACGAGTGTAATATTCTTCTCCATCCAACTTGAGGAGAGTATAGCCATCTGCCAGATCCATTATATGAATATTACCCTTGGGTTTCCATAATGTCATCAATTTCTGGTACAAGGTCCGATAATTGAAGCTGCGATCCAGAGGCTTAAGAACCAGATTGAACCCCAGATTTTCATTAATCTTCCGATGAATTTTGTCCGAGAATGAGATAGAGGGAATCCCCTCCACAGTCTCGTGAATTACATCGCCTTCTTCAAGAGTAATTGGCACACTGTGAAGACCTTGAAAGAGGGCTTGAGGGTTAGACTCCTTGAGGCCTAGCAGAAATTTGTCCTTGAAGGACAACGGACGGGAAGAAGAGATCCGCTCACAGCCTTTCGACTGGTCGGAAATGTTGAACCGCCCAAAATCCTGTGACTGACACAGGGAAATTGCCTTACCGGGAACCTTGGGTACGGCGGCATGGTCGACCGGCAGAGCACCAGCTCCTGGGTCGACCTCCATACCATGGATGTCGGAGGAAGCCGTTTGGGCAATGTAAGAAGTAGCCGTTTCCGGCGAACAAAGATCCGTTGTCGGTGAGATTTAGCCGTTGACGACTTTCGTGATTAGAGAGAGAAAATTGTCGGTATACGATTGACAATTTAATATTGCCAAGGAATTTGTAGTTATTGATAATTGATGGAACATGACGATAGAAGGCAAAGAACCATAATTCCCCTGTTGTTTTAATTTTGAACTTCTCAATGCAAAAGCTTCACTTGGATTAAGTTGTAAATCTAAAATCATTTTTTATAAAAAATATAAATTCTAAACCCTATGAATATTTTTATAAAATACTATTCTATGAATCCTAAGGACAAAATGATATAAATTTTAAACCCTATGATCTTAATATTGTGATGATTTCGCTGTCGTAAAAATCTATAACCTCATCCTATAAATCACTAGAATAGCAAAAGGTGATGTACAACCAAAATAGATAAACGCAAGGGGCAAATCATACCTTCCAAGGGCTTACCTTCTTCCAACCCAAGTGGGACTAAAATAGACTGCGAGGGAGTAATAAAACATGGTTAACTTAAATTAGATGGTAGCAAGAGAGTTTGAAACAATAAAGATTAACACAAAAAAAAAATAAAAAAAATAAAAAAAATAAAAAATAAATAAAAAAATCAAGATAGTAGTTCGGGTATAAACATCTTTCACCGTTCTGTATGATGAGCTCAGATCAGATCTAAGAAAGATGATGTGAGGATTAAACACAGGATATAAATGAGTTTAGTATTCTCTAAATGGTGTTGTACAGCAAAAAAGGGTGGGATGCAACAAATGTGTGGGGATAGGGGGTACGGCTAAAAAAAACCGGAATTAAAAGTGGGGAACCAGCAAAATCACAGGAACCAAATCTTTAATGCAGAAGGGGGAAATTTTCAACGTCTCACCATATCAAACAACGTCTAAGGCCACTACACATTCCGTACAAAGTTCATAAAACATCGACAAAATTTATTTCCATATGTGCAAGAAATATGAAGAGAAGGTGAATTAACGTGCATTGCAATATGTAGATCAGTATCGAATATAATAGAACGAATATAATAATAATGAGTATAACGAATATACTTTTGCGTTGTTGCGGAAGCGTGACGGATCGTAATCACTCGGACTGTAGAAATCACCGTTGAAAGAGGCTATGAAAAGTCTCTTGATATCCACGAATCAAAT